>JBAMBK010001503.1:0-28041 GCA_037043435.1 Drosophila suboccidentalis
CACTGTGTGACAGTCCAAAAACTTCTGGGATGCGACATAGCGTAGGTTGTAGATATAGTTAAATAGAATTTTGTGGCATACTAGAATTTTTTGTTGCACATCGAAATTTTGAATAACGGTACAAAAACCGTTTTTTCGAGGTTGATGGAGTCTAAAAATTCTATGTCCTAAACTATGCGTCTTACAATAAATTGTAAAAACGTCGTTGGAAAGTGAAAAGTAACACCTTTCTAACGGTGTATTACACTGCAATATCGGATAAATATTGAGGGAGCTACATGTAAAAATATATGCATTTTTTCAGTTTTTTGCGACATTACCCAACTTTGAACGTAAATTAATAAGTTAAATTTGTAGAAAGCAACTACTTTTTGGTATGTAGTTTCAAAACACATTTAATTTTACGTCTTCTGCTTTTTAGTTTATTAAAATCGAGTGATATTTAGCTGAGTTATTAATTTTTTTAGAAAAAAAGTCATGGGAAAAAACTCGTTTGTTAACGAAATCTTCTGGCTAACGACGCAACTACAAATGGAATATGAGGGGATGGGGAAATGGCGGAATAATGTCGCAAATATCAACATTTTGAGCAATTCTGTTTCAGAAAATCTATTATAGCTTCGCGAATTATTATCCGATTTTAGAAAATGGACTCACGTTTTACTCGTAAAAATGTATTCTTTTCAAATAATAAAACAAGTATAACGGGCTTATACCAAAATAGTGTTCGAAAACATCACCAAAGTCAAAAAAGTTGTAAAAAAACCAACAAAAAATTAGCTTAAAGATATCAACCATTTTTATCAAACTGTAATAGTGTCAAAGCACATGAAAGCTTTATTAAAGCTAAACTTAAGCATTTTACTATGTTTAATGTCTAAAAAAATTCTTCAAAATTGCAATTTAGTATTAAAAACTTCTGCATTAAATTCTAAGACAGCAAACAAAACTTAATTCTGGTAACAAATAATGAATAAACATCTATAAAATCATCTTTTAAAAGCATTTTAAAGCTTTGCAACTTATACACTCCATATCATTTCAGATGTGACAGGTTAAAGCTCTAGTATCTGCTCCCATTTAAAAACTCTCCTTTTTGCGGATTTAATCGTTTATTGCCGCATTTCAGCTGGTGTCATTGGAACACTTTTGGGCATTGGCTGCATCGGCTGACGCGTCCTGAATATATTGCACATCAATCGGGCGTAAAAATGACGCCAGCTGGCGCCATTTTGTTATGCAATGGCCGAGCACTAAAAATGGCGCCTTAGCCTCGGCCCAGCCCAGCTCATACCCCTTCCGTTTTCCTTACCCCTATTCCCCTTTCAGAATCTCCATTGCCTTTCTCTTGCACAAATAATTGCAAAATTTATTGCAGCACATTTTATGAAAGTTTACCTTTTGGATGTGCTCATAACTTTGGCCAAAGCGAAACGGATTCTAAAGTCAACACAAGTACTTGCAATTTTCTGTAAATTTTCATAAATTAATAATTTTGATTGCCGTCCCGTCAGGCGCGTCAAGCGGCCTGACAACTCCATCCTAAAGTTGTTTAAGTTATTCATTAAAAATTATCATCATTAGCTCTGGGGGCCCCGAAACTCAGTCACAGTTTTTACTTGGCATCTCTTGACAATCAGCGTTAAGCATTTTTACCCAAAAACATCAAGTGAGTTTCTTTTGGCGTTCTTATCATAGGCTTATCAAAGTGCAGTTGGCTATTAATTAAAAGTTTTATTAGTAAAAGGGACTTTAAAAGCTTTGTAGCAAGCAAAATAAACTTATGCAGTCTCGCAGATATTTAAGAAATTGTTTTAAAGAGAATTTTATGGTCTTCTTAGTTATACCATGTGTGAAAGATAATAAGTTATAGAGAACTATAAGTTCTTAATCTGTTCTAGGTCAGTTTTATTATAAATGGATAACAAACAATTTTAATAATTTTAAAGATATAACATTTAAATATTTAAAAATTTAATATGAATATGACATATTTAGTCTATAATGCTTCTTTAATGTGTTCATTTATTTTTGTGTTTTGGGTATTTTACTCTTCGGTACAGGGTAACTCGCAGTTCATCTGTCTTTTTGGTTGCTTTCTATTGCTAATTTGTGCCCATATTTAGATTGTTTGGTAAATAAATGCCAGCTGCATTACTTTAAAGTGTGCGAGTCAACAAACTATCCACACACAGACAAATACACACTTATAAACACACACACACACACAGAGGCACTTCAATGATAATTGAGTGTACACAAATCGTTGATAATATTCGGGGCAGAGATGCTATTAATGGCAAACTCAGTATTTGGCAACTGAAGCCACAGAAATTGATTGCCGTAAAAGCCAAAAAGCAAGGCAAATAATATTTGTTGCTATTTTGTGGCGAAACGAAACGAATTGAAATGAAATGAAATGAATTGTATGGAAAATGAAAATGAATTGAAATGAAAGTGCACAAGCATTTATAAATTGCTAGATGCGTTTTCAATTCGAATTTTCGCAGCTCGAAAAAACTGAAAAGCTGACCAACAACTGTGCCGACTTGACTTGTCACTCTGTTGGCGACGATACAGCGATACAATTAATTACCACAACGAGTAAAGTGTGCGGCCAATTGTATAATAAAATGCCAGACTAATTACATTAGCCATTAGGACAAATTCCAAGCCAAAAGTCTGGGTCTACCATCGGCACTTGAGGCAAATTGCTGCAACGGAGTCAACAACTGTGGCGCCTTCAGGTATGCAACAGTTTTCGAGCTGCAAGCCAAACTGGAGGTGGGCGGAAAAGGGTGTCAGAGTAAGGTGGAGTATGAGTAGCAAGGGAAACGGCCCGAACTGTTTATGCATTTCCCTAATGAAATGCAAAGAAAGCCCGAAAGCGGCTTAAAAATTCCCAAAGCAGGTTACAAAATATGAAAATCTTGTGCTCCCCTTGAAAACAAAACAATTACTCGAGCTTGCTTTTGTTGTTGCAACTTGACGTTGAGTGGTAATTAAATATTTATTTTCTTTTAAGCTATTTGCTTTGATTAATAGCTAAAAAGCCAAAAACCCAAAAAAGCCACCCACAAATTTGTTTCGCCCCTTTTGGCAGTGCTTGTGTTTATTTTGAATATTTTACAAATTTCACAATTTTTCAATTTGTTTATCTTTTGTTTTCCTTATTGTGTTTATCTTGGGCATTAAATGGCCGAATATTTAGTTTACATTCATTTCGTTAATGTATTTTTCCTTATTGATTTTGTTTGGGGGATTTTGTAAGGAATTTCACAAGCAGTAGAAAACCTAAACTTGAAGCTTTCAAATCTTTTATCTTTTAAATATTCTATATAATTTTTAAATTGATTTTCTTTGTTTGCCTTAGTTTGTAGTTTAGATTTTTCATCTATGTACAGATTAAGTAACTCAAGGCTGTTGCTAAATATGAAAAATTGAGAAAATGTTTGCATTATTTAGACAAATATTTTGTGAATTTTTTGGGTGATGTGTGTATTATATATTCCTTTCATTTATAGACTACATGTGTATTATTATTTTATTTGTTGTTGGGATATTGAAATCGAACTTGGTTGGCCAAGCAAATCAGACAAAGTTATCTGATAATACTGTTTGTAGTTGTCAAATAGTTAAATGAGCTTTGAGGCAAGAAATCTTAAAAAATTCCTGCCAAAAATTTAATTTTCAACATTTTAAAACTTAATGTCATATTGGAATATTTTTGAATACAACATTTACAATTAATGGGAATGTCTTTAGCTCAATTTCAAGGATAATTGTTAAACATTAAGCGACTGATGTTTGAAAAACATGGAAAATAAATTACATATGCTGATTAATAATAGTACTTTTAATACTTTGAGCTTCAGTTCATTATAAGCTTTACTAGATATATTTATTTACTTGCTAGAAATGGTTTAACAAGTTCTTGGAAATAATAAATTTATTGTTGCACGCTTCAAGGCGCCGTCGGGCAACAAAACACGTCTGGGCCAAATGGGTTTAAAGTGTTCGCACATGCAAAATAGTAGCAGGAAGTCGGATGGGGCAGGACAGTAGACACTCTTGTTGGAACATGCACCACATCATTATGGGACCACAGGGAGCAAGTGACTCCGACTGAGTGCGTAGGAAATGTCGCCACAACGACGGCGAAGTTGTTGTTGTCGCAGTTGTTATTGTTGATGTTGTTGTTGTTGTTGCACCGAAGCATCATTAAGTCAATTTTGTGTGGGGGGAGGGAGGGAGGAAGGGAGAAGCGCAGCTTAATGTGCAGCCAGGGAGCTGTTGCAAATTGGGAGTCATTGGGACACTGGTCAGCATGGACACACCAATTATCCAAAATGCAACTGAAACAAAAAAAAAAGAGAAAAACCTAAGTGAAGATAAATCTATTGGATGTGGGAAATTGTTGCGAGGAGAAAGTCGATGGCGCTTTTGCGGTTGCGTAAAGTTGATTTCCGGCACGTCTATCGCAAAATGTTAGGGGTAACTCTACTCGTACCCTTTCCCCTCTCTCTCTCAATAAAGTGCCACATGTTGCCGCACAAGTCCAAGATGCACAGCGCCAATTATGCGAGCCGTCATCGGCATCGTCGTTGGTCAACGTTACATTCATAAACAGACGCAGTACCATCACCATCACCATCATCATCATCATCATCAGCGTCAGCGTCAGCGTAGGTGTCTGACACGCCCCCATCGTTGCTGTGCTGTCAAATGCAAAACAGGTCCTGTGACCACCCCTGCACAGTGGTGCGAGCTGTGCTGAAATATTACAAAATGTGAATACGAAGAGCGACAATATTTGAAAGTATTGAAAGGGCAAAAAAGAGGGAGTAATGTGAATGAAATGGTTTCGATCAGAGCTTCACAATTTTGGTCCCTTTATATTTACACCTAAAGATGGAATACATTCTCGTTCTCTAAAAAGCTGTAAGTTTTACTTTTTAGTAATTATATAACTAGTGACGAAAACATTTTCATGCCCCAAAATTTCTGATATCCAATTTTGTGACGAAAAATATGAAGTTTTACACATGAATAAAATAAAAAAAAATTTTGGCACTCGGCACATTGCGCTAAAATGTCCCAACTCTTCATACCAAATAAAACTCACTGTTTTGCGCAGTGCCGAATGCAAATATTTTTTTTTATTTTATTCATATGTAAAACCTAATATTATTCGTCACAAAATTGGATATCAGAAATTTTGGGGCATGAAAATGTTTTCGTCACTAGACTTTTACCGCGTAAAGAGGTTTTTTATGGGATATCAGAAATTTTTGAATAAGACATTAGAAATTTTGAAAATTTCAATATTTTTTGACAGTATAACTTGTCAAATTTGTATGGCATGCCAACATGCTAAGCGCAAAAGCTAATAGCATTCTCAAACTCTGGCTGCAATGACACTTTGTTGCTGCTGCCGCAAAAAGAATTCACCACTTGCAAGCAGTATACTTCCGCAGCAAGCAAGCAGTGTACATACTGCATGTGAGCATGCAGTAGTGTAAAGAAAAATGGTATATTCAGTTAATAGGTAATATCTTGCTCAAACGAATTTTGACAGATATGTGTTATATGTCAAAAAACGCGGAATGGAATTGTCTTCAACATATACCGTATTTAAAAGTGATTTGAAATACAGATTTTTCTTAAATAGCCAAAATGTGAGGAAAAATACCTTTTTTTACCTGTAGATTTTTACCTGTGTTCTTCAGCAAAAGTTTACAGCTATGCTTAAAAGCCCTTCGCAATACCTTTTCATCGATATATAATGATCACATCTGTAGCTTCTATCGTTTGGATGCTTAATTTTAGCGGTTTTTAGTGATTTCCCGCTAAACTAGCGATTTTTCGAAAAAGTCGTAGAAACAAACGTTTCTAAACGTTTCATACAAACAGACAAACTTACTTTTCATCTCATTTTCGGAAAGCGACTAAAAATTTCAAAATTAATTGAACCAGTTTTGACGATTGACGCGTATTTTTATGAGAAATATTAAAAAATGTTGACCAAAAGGCTCCAGAGGCCCCATTAGCTCCAATCATTTAAATTGTGACCCTCCCACTTACACCTGTTTATCTCACGAACCAGGTGAGTTGACAAAAGTCTTAGTATGCATATTTGTGAGTTAAAATGATACCTTTCGATCGGTATATAACTCGACCTGATCGGACAGTCTTTGCAAATTTTCCATTCTTCCTGTGTATATATGCTAGTCGCCTTCGCACCCTTCGTGCTGCTTTCGTCACTAGCGCGGACTGCCGTCCGCAGTGATAGTAATTTCTATAAATAATCAGAGCTTGTTTTATCGAGTAATTTATTGGATCGGCATTCTGTAAATTTTAAATGGTTAGTAAATTGTTTAAATTAAAATTTTAATGCATCATCTCTGTCTTTAATTAATCATTTATAAAGTTGTACATTTCATTGGTTAACTTTTAGTATTTGCCACACTGTGCGCTGTTATCTCTGTCTGGTTGAGCCAACGCCAAGTTCTCAGCCTGCTGAGGTGAGCTGTAAATTATACGGCTTTGCGTTTAGCCTCCGTAACCTCGAAGCTGCCCAGGCTCCGTCAACCAGACAACGTCACCGACTCCAACTCCGACGCCAGTTGCGACTCCAGCTCCTGCTTTTTAGGCCCCCTGCTACGATTGAGATGCATGCACCATTGCCCATTTCCCATTTCCCATTTCCCTGGCCGAGTGCAACGCAGTTTGATGTTTTGCGGTTGTGTTGATGCTGTTGACGTTGTCAACGTTGTCAGCCTTGTCTATGGGCCTGTGACAACAGCCCACAACTGGAGTCCCTCCAATTTTGGGGACTTTGTCTTTAATATTTAAAGTGTGCTTTTAGGCGTTGTGTGGCAAGTTAAGAGTCTGCCATTATCCTGCCACTTGGCCATTGTCTCTTTGCGGTGCGTTGCCAATTAATGAGATTTTCACTTGAAAGAACATCGGCAGAGCAATTGGATAAGGGACTGAGGTACTCGTATATAAAGGCAGATAAGAACTGCACTTCAGATAGAAAAAACAGAGCTCTATTCAATCGCATAATGGAAAGTTCTTTGATAAATGTTTTCAGGGCAGCTCTGAAATTTCCTCTTTCGGGTGACTTTTATAACTCAATTATCAGTTCCCCTTTCCTCCTTGCTAAAGACACTCTCGATTGTGTCAATTGCTGACACCTGCTACTCTCGATTTGAAGCTCTTTATTTGCTTTCTTTATTTCTACCATGTAGAGTTGCTGTTGTGGTTGACCCTCTGTCAAGAACTCCCCAGGTTCAGCTTGATTTGAATAAACCAAACCACTTGGAGACACTGAAGCAGTTGGAGTTGAAACCCAATGGAACCACACGAATTGACAGAGGAAAAACTTTCACACGGCGACATCGATGCCCCACGATATTGCACGACTGCCTTAACCTTTATTTTGATTAGCTGCAGTTGCAGTTCCAGCCATCTCCTCGAGCTGGAAAACCGTAGAAAACCCAAGTCAGCTATCTAGTCAGCTAACCGCAACGCTCTTGGAGCCACTGTCATTTGTTATGTTATTGGTTTGGACATTTTGCAAATTGCTTATTTAGCAGTGCGTAAAATCCACAGCATTCACATCGAAAGAGAAAGGAAAGGGGATGAGGAGAAGGAGGAGGAGGAGGGGAAGGGGAAGAGTCTATACTATCTCTCTTTAGTCGCACTGTCTCTATCTCCTCATCTCCTGCTACCTTCAAACTGACTGGCTGTGGTTTTTTGTCAAGAGCTTCGGGGACACACACATGTCAAGTGTTTGTAGCTTCTGTTATTCTCTGGTCTTCACTTCAACCTTTTAGATACCCTGTAAGCTATAAAACGAAGTGTTTTAGTGTTTAGCCTTTAGAAATAATTTTTGAATTAAATTGTGTAGAGAAATAAACTAATTATAAATATACTTAAATTAAAATGTATGTAAGAATAGATATCCATATAATAACACTGGTTACAGGGAATTATCTAGTATAAATATTGAAAATGTAGACCTGGGTATTTGTCATCATATTATTTTAGATTAAATTTTATAGCAAACTTTAATATTTACAGGATATTTGCTAGTCAGTAATGCAACTAATACTATAATATTATTTTATATTATTATATAATTGATATTTTCATGTTAGTGAATGTTTCTTAGTACATTTTATTTAATAGCACATTATTAGAGTGTATATACAAGAATATACAATACTTGAACACTCGCTTACAGGGTATATATCCCAGCATATTTTTTCAGCAATCGCACTCTTGTTTTTGTCACGTTACTGTAGCTTTCATTAGGCGACAGCCAAGTTAACAGCATGTCTAGCAAGTGGTTAGTTGCGACCATCTACGGGAATTACCAGTTCAATGTCACCAAAGAAAAGAGAGGAAAACTATATATAGAAAAAAGAGGCCTTCGAGATATTTGAGCAAGTGTTTGAATCTTGTCATTCTCTGTTCCCTTTACACTTTCCATGCCTAATAATATTTGCTTTTCATTCTATGTGTTTCTACTCTCGCAATTTTTGTTCCTTTTATACCCTGGATATTTGGGTGCCAAGAGTATATTTACTAAGAGAAAATTTATGTAACAGGTAGGAGAAGGCTTATCCAATCCTTTAAATCATTTTAGATCAGTATCGACTTGTTCTTTCGCTTTCAATTTTAATCATTTTTATATTAAGATTTTGGATTCGAATGTGTTTTTAGATATTTGATAGAGTATTTTGTAGTCGACAACTCTGAGCCATAGCATTTTTACTTGTTATTTTTTGATACTGCCTAATTGCCTGGATACGTTTTACAGAATCTCTTTTGTGGCCATAAAACTTTTTATGGCTAATATTTTGTGCAAAGGCCTTTTAATTAGACGAGCGGCCATTAAAACTGATCTATAGGTTCTTAATTGAGTTTTTCGACTGTGCATAAAATTAATTAAAGCTTTATGACTTCGATTCGATACGAGTTGATCAAATTTAGCCCATTAATACAATTTTTATATTTGCCATAAATATTTTGCACACAATTATTAAATGATTTTTATTTTGTTCTTATCTCTTTGCAGTTAAACTCAACTGAAGCTATCGGATATATGAAGAAATGTAATTAAGTTACAGCTTTTACCATTAATTAAGTCTGTATTTGTGCCATAGAAGACATATGAAATATAAAAATATATATAGTTTCTAATCATAACTCGAAACATATTGTATGTTTTTTTTTAGTAAATTTCTTTTATCTTATATTATTTTAACAAAAAATAAAATGATATTTCAGAGATTTTTCATAAATTTCAGCAAGCAAAGTGAGTTGTCAATATTTCTGGCAAAGTATTGTCCGGAGTTTTGGTTTATACATTAGCCATTATTCAATTTGTAATTCTGCACAAGAAGAAGGAATTCAATCTTTATCTGCCAATGGAATATTTATAAGTAAAAGTTATGTTGAGTATGAGAGTGAAATTTTATTTAAGTGTTAATCAATTGTTTATTTAAGTAAGCGTTTTTCTGAGAGTTAGTTATTGCACTTTAATAAATAAATGAATAAATAAATAAATAAATGTATATAAATGAACAAATAAATAATTTAATAAATTAATAATAATTAGAATGATTATTTTCTATTTTTCTCCTATACAATTACAATATTTAGCAATAACCCTACATAAAGATAAATAAATAGTAAATAAATAATTTACAAGAAGCTGGCAAGTTTGTGATTAGATTCATGGAACTAATAAAATTTTGTAATAGAATTGTTACTGGTTTTTGTTCAGTTTTTTTGTGCACAATACTTTAAAAATTGTATATTTTTTTACAAAAAAATATTAATTTTACTATTTAGTACTATCAACAAACATGAAAATAAGCAAATCAATTTTCATTCAACGCAGATAAACTACCCGAGTCAACTCAGTTATATGTCTTGGTATTCAGTTTAACAACAGTAAGCAGCTCACAAGTTCCCCAAAAAACGTATATATGTATACAATAAACTAAAACTTTTGTTTTGGAAAAAGTGGGCGCAGATCTACTTGCAGCTGTGAAGCTTTTCTATGCAACAAGAAACAGTTTCTCCCTAAGAAAAACCAGTGCACAAAAGCCTTTAGGCTCTGTGGCAAAAAGTTGTGAGAGAACCGAGGGTAAATAGAAAAAGTTGGCGCAATTTTTAAATTGAAAATAAAAGCTGGCAGGTAGCAGTTGCAAGTAGCAAAGATTAAGCGTGGAATTTAAGACCTGCAACAAAAACAATGGAAAATACAGCAGCAAAATCTCTACCACTTGTGCCATAATAATCGCTTTAATTACAATTAAAATGAAACTGTAATGACTTTGTTGTCGTTGTTACTGTTGTTGTTTTTGTTGTTGTTGTTGTTGTTGTGGCTACTATGAAGATGAATGACTGGCCATCCATTTGTGTGGTAAGGAGGGAAGGGAAAAGTCTTTTGCACTGTAAGTCGGGTAGGCGTTTACTTGACTTAACGTCCAAAGTCAAAGTCGCGCAGCTATTATAATGCTAATGACGTTTAATCGTTTTTAGCTTGGCAGCTCACTCATTCCGTCTCTCTCTCTCAGTCTCTCCTTTCCCTCAGAATATAGACTTTTCTCGTCTACAGTTAATTTGCATAAAGTGGCAACATTTAGCGGCCTTTAGAACTTTTCCTATGACCATTTAAAGAGTTTTCTGCTTTGGGCAAAAACAATAGTCAATTTGTTTGTTTATCTATTTAACGAGCAGAGTTTAAATACGAGCGTAAATATATTTTGCATTATCCCAAATTAGTATGAAACATTCTTCAAAGTGAGTTAGAGTTACTTTCTCAAACTAATTTAATACTCCATTTATCCGTGGACCAAGTTAAAGTTCTGTTTTAGTACTGACAATGATAAATTATTTATTTAATATAATTTTAACGAATATAGTCGAATTCTTAGTGAAATAAGCATATGGGCATTGACATAATTTAACAAATTAATCTCAGAAAAAAAGTAGGTTTTATATATTGTTATATAAAAAATATAATATTTTGTTTTAAATATGTTATCATTTATAAAGTACACAAATACAAATACATCACAGTTTAATTTAAATAGCCTATTAAGAATATAAAAATAAATTATTTAATTTAACTTCATATGAAAGTCGTATCTGTATTTGCTAAAAAAAATATAATTAATCATAATTAGCAACTTTTTTAGGTTTATTATTGCAGAACAATAAAGTTTTAATTTTTTCCCTTATAATTTAAATAATTTAATTTATTTCTATACTAATTAATTTTATTTAAAAAGCTAAAACGCTGCGATTTCTGTGGCACCCCTGGATATTAAACAGAATCAAAACAAAAATTAGAAACATTTTTATTTACATCTGCTTTTATGATTTTTTAATAGTTATGTTGTTTTATTAATAAAAATCTTATACTTGATAATACTTTTGCTTAAATTGGCAACAGGGTATAAAAATTGAATAGCATATCGCTTGGGGAAATGCATAAAATCCATAATGAAATTGTGCGGAAACCAAACGAGCCAGCGGAGGCTCGAGACACGCCTTCCCCAGACTCTTTGGGCTGGTTGCACTTAGCCATGGCCAAAGGCATCCGCGGCAAGCCTATGAGAAAGGAAACATGTCACGTGCAAACACCCAACGACCCACACACACACACACACACACACCACACACATACTGATAGATTGAACTGAAACTGAGGCAAGTCCTTGGACACTGGTCGTGATGCTGAACCTGGTCTTTGGTCCTTGGTCCAATGCTGTTTGCATTTTTCGCATGAAATTGACGTTTCATTTGTTATAATATGCATTGAGGCAACATTTCGATACTCATAAATATTTAACAGACATTCATCTGTTGGGAGAACCGTTAAAGGAGACAGCGGACCCCGAAGCCAACGGGGGGCAGAAGTCTGGGAGGCGGGGGAGAGACAGCTCTCAGCTGCAACAGGATGTGGATATCGCATCGAAATCGAGATACAGATACAGATACGTGGGCTACAGTTACGTGTGTATGCACATTATGGTCATAAAAAGCTCGAGGTTTCCCCCATGCGATGTACATGGGCGTTGACACATGCAACCAACAACAACTACAATAGCAGCAACAACAACAAAGAGAAAGACACATGGAAGGCACAACGAGACACTAAAGCTAAAAGGATCAGACAGTCGTCGTTGTCAGGAGCCCTAATTATTGATTTAAATCGGGAAACTTATACCTTGACAAGCATATATTGCAAAGTATACAAAAATACATGCAATGAAAAACATTTCCTTAAACTTCTCATCATTGAAACATTTACAGAATATATTTACAAGTTATGGAATCGGATGTGCCTCATTTTTTTATTGGGCTTTTAAGTCTTTTGTGATTAAACGTATTTAATTAAATAATGTACTACATTACTTAAATTTAAACGATCGTTCCTATAAAGTATGAAGTATATTTCCTACATAAATTAACTATATTTCTTGATTAGAAACAATTAAATAAACTCTATCCAACAGAAAAAGTCCATGGATTTCAGAGAATACAATTGCAGGTTTGAAATCAAGTTGGTATTTAAATGTTGTAAGCTCAAAAGAAGTATGTATGATTAGTTTTAAGAAACTTCGTACGTAAAGGATGCTTATATATTTAAATAATAATATTATTACATTATTCATATGTAGAATATCACAATTTCCATGACGCAAATGTATTCAAACCCAACACAACCAGTTGAATGTCTTCTTTAGAGTTCTTTTCAATCTCTTAATCGGCTATATTCTGGCAAATATAGTTTAAGATGCCAACGTCAACCCAAATATATATTTTAAGGACACTCTAAGTCCAATTGAGATTTCGACTTTTAATTGAAGCTCCTTAAAGAGGCGGCAGATGAATAGAAAAGCAAAAAGTTGTGCGCGGCGTTTAAAAATCATTTGAGTCTGAAAATTGCCAACGTTTGGCATGTGCTACTTGATGTTGTTGTTTCTGTTGATGATGTTGTTGTTGTTGCACAATTTTTATAACGTTATTTCCCAACTGAGTTAAGTAGCAAGACTCGCACATTTCCCACACACACACACACACACACACACACACACACACACACACACATCGCATAATTACGCAAAGTGAGCGCGTTGGCAAAAATGAAAGGAAAAAGAAACAAGAGATGGAAGAGAGAGTGGTAGATGGAGCAGGGTTGTAGTGTGGGTTGCCACCACAAAAAATGAACTGTAATTAGTGGTGCGAAATTAGTGTTATCCTAGAGCGCAAAAACATTGGAAAAATCCCCATTCCACTCACCTTAAAAAGCATCGAGCTCAAAAGTGAAATGAAACACACGCTGATAGTTATATAATCTGTGTGTGCGAGTGTGTATTGGTTGATGTATGAATAGAAACAGGTGTAAGCGCTACACTGGAGCTTTCAAGGCACCTTCCATCATTGAAGACCTTCTCCCCCCGCCCCATTTCCCTCCCATAGGGCATGCTATTTGGGTCAACAACTCGACTGCGACTGCAAGCCTAGCATAAGCTCGTGGGGTGGTAAGCTGGCGGCTCTGGCAATGGGGTAAAGGGGCTAAGGGGGAAGGGAAATGGGGATGGGGGCGTTTGTGGGCAGGTTTGGGGCGTCAAAACTTTTTTATGAACTGCTAAATTTCCAATTAGCGCTGATTGTTGTGATTTAACTGAAAACAAACAGCATGTGTGAGTCAAAGTCTCTTTCACCCTTTCCCCTTCTCCCTTCACCCTCATCAGAGGAGGTGTAGTGGGGTTTCAGTAGCTGCTGATGTTGGTTAATATATTGTTAAACATAAATGAAGCAATGAAAATCAACAGCAATCGATAGATAGATAGTTAGTTAGATAGTTAGTAAGTTAGTTAGATAGTAGATAGATAGATAGATAGATAGATAGATAGATAGATAGATAGATAGATAGATAGATAGATAGATAGATAGATAGATAGATAGATAGATAGATAGATAGATAGATAGATAGATAGATAGATAGATAGATAGATAGATAGATAGATAGATAGATAGATAGATAGATAGATGGATAGATAGATTGAAACATTTATAAATAGATAGACAAATAGACAGATAGAGCCAGAGAAGACTCCGAGATAGATAGAGATGAAGTGCTAACGAGAAAGATAAAAACATAGAGAGAGAGAGAGAGATGGGAGGCATTCCAAAACACAGATAGAGAAAGAAAAACATGGAAATGAAGCCAGAGAAATTAGTAGACAAAGGAAATGACATAGTGCATTTTATTACATCTTTAATCCATCATCCGAACATCCTTTAATAAGGAATGTTGAATGGAAAATTTCGCTCTAGCCAAAATAATACATTTAATAACTTCGTATGCTTTCAATTGGTTTGACAATTGTCTTATTAAGAAAAACCAAAAAAAATATATAATTGGAAATCTAAACAAATTTAGAAAACCTAATGCAATTAGCTGACCAACCAACAAATTTTGAGGGGTAAGTACAATTTACATACATTTAAAACATGTCTTAATATGAGTTTCACACTGAATAAATGAAATAATTGTTTTACACAGCATTAATTATTCGCTCATTACTTTCATAACATGATGCCATAGAAAATGTATACAACTTCTTGCGGTTTTCTGTAAAGAAATTGCCGTGATAATAGAAAAATATTGTTGCAAGTGGCATATGTCCGTGAGGCATGCAGCATTGCAATAAAAATTGTTTATTGAAATGTAAAGAAGCGAGAGCCGAAAAATGAATTAAAAAAGTGCTCGGAGTATTCGTCTATTTGTACAGTTGGCACTCAGAATTTAATTAAAAAATGTCCGACTATATTGCTATCTCTTTCACTGCTTTTGCCTTTTTACTTTGCACTTGAACTGACAAAGCAATGCAGGCGCAATAATTTTCATGTTGTGAAAATTGTGTTAGAACTCTTAAACAATAGACCTCGAAGTACAATGGGATATACCGGAACGCATACAATAAATGCCAATAGACAAAGCAGCAACAACAACAACAACAGAACAACAATAAGTAAAAACTGGACTGACTAGAAACTCCTCTTTCCAGTTTAAACTTTATTCAAAAGTCAAAAGATTTGCTGGCGGACAATAGGTAAAGTGGGTGCTTAGCTAAAGGTGTTGCCTTCACACACTCAGACACTCACACATACAGACATTCGCACACACAAACACACACAGACAACAATTTATAAATAATAATTTTTGTTGTCTGCTTACAGGCGCCGGTGTCGTCTACAGGCAACTGGCAACTGCCACGCGCCTTTGTCTACACAACAACAACAACGAGACAGACGACAAAGACGAGGGAAACCACATCCTTGCTCAACTATGATATATCCTGCAATTCGAAAGATTTAAAAATGCGAAAAAGACTTACAATAATATTTTATTTTTTATTATTAAAACATTTGTATATTTTATTTAACCAGTTTTCTGCCAACTTTTGTTGTAACTTGAGTTTTACATTTAAGGGAAAAAGAAAATTTATCACAGGTGATTCATATATATATAGGGTTAATGTTACATATATGGGCAATTGTATATTATTTTTTATTGTATTGAAAAAAATAAAAGAGTGAACGGAGAAATGCAAAGCATACTTTTTGGCGCAGCAATGCAGTAAATAACATATATTCTCAACTATCTTTATTTCTTAACTAAATATTTAAATTTTTAATTTATTTTACGATTTGCTTAATTTTTTTAAATTTTAACTCACGCTTAGAAAATATCTAATAGAAGATAGAATGCAAATGACTATCTTAAACTAATAAAATACAGGGTATACAAAAGCACAACTATGCAAAGCCTTTAGGTGGAGAATGCCTTGAGTAATGCCAAAGGCAGTTGGCCTTCTATCGTTGTTGTTGATGATGAAGTGCGGACAGTTCGTAACTAGGCAATAAAGTACGTACCTGGTCACACCTGTTCAACTGGGCTCCCAACCATTTGACTGTCCACTTTTCATTGTTTAATTGTTTGCCCATCTCTCTCTGTCTCTCTCTCTCTCTATCTATCTCTTTCTTTCGCACTCTGTCGTAAATTTACGAGAACATTTAAGCCTTTTGTTTTGGGCATTTACTCGTACTGAGTATTTTTTAGGCCAACTTGCTGCCTGTTCTGGCGTCTTGTTGAGTTGTTGTCGTCAATCTTATGGGCCAGTTAATTTAGTCAGGCATATTTATAAGCTGCAATTTTCTGACTGTATTTGTTGTCTTTGTTATTAATGGCCTGCCATTTAGATAGACATCGGCTCAAAAAGACAAAGAGACGTTCCTTGAAAACTTCTCGTTCTTTGGAAATTGAAAACATCTTCAAGATAAATTTCATGATATATTTTCTTAAAACATGCCAATCTTTGTTTTCATTTTTAAATAAAGATATAATAGTTTGTCAATCACTAACAGATTTTCAGACTAAACAATTAACTGGACGACGAAATTTTCACAATTTTAATAAACAAATTCAAATATTTAAAATTTAAATTATTATCAAAATATTATATATCACAACACACAGTAATCCAACAAGGCGTTTAAATTATAAATTATAATGCAATCAAACTAACTGTAATTGTCAATTGGAAACAAAATTCGACAACAGTTTGAAAAAACAATCAATCCAACTATTTAAAATAATACCATTAGAGTATCAAAATCCAACTAAGCTCTGGGAGCAACTCGTATTACGAATATTATATTAGAGAGTATATTTTCGAGTAGTCTCATCAACTCTATCAATGTTCATAATCCACATACTACTGTCTAAAATCCAACTCAACATGTATGTAAGTAATCATGTTGGCAAAACAACAAACATCAATAAAAAACACAAAGAAAAATAGAAATCAAAATACAAATAGATAAAAATTCATTTCAAATAATAATAACAACAATTTATTTTATTGATGACAATTTCTATCTGAGCACTCGCTGTTTTTGTGCATACCAAATCAGAATCATCAGCATCAGCATCATCTGCAGCAACAACAACATCAACAATATGGCCAAAAGTGCCCAAACAATGCCCAACTAGTCAGGGCCAAGCCACACATATTGCCCGAGTATTTCAATTGTATTATAAAATGAAATACAAGAGTAAAAAAAGAATAAAGCAAAAAAGACAAGGATAATGACTGTCGGATACGAATATTCAACTACTTTATACTCTAACAAATAATTGTTTGATACAAATAATGTTATATTTTTTATATTGTATTTGGATTTGTTATTTTTGGATTCCGCAAATTTACCAATAAAATCAAAAAAATCCATAGATTAGGCAGAATAAAAGATGGTTTCAATTTCATTAGTTAACTTCAAAAATCATTTGATTATTTTTGGAATGGAACACATTACTTTACCTTCAAACTAGAAATATTTTGACCTATGATTCAAATGTCATTTATTATGAATACTTTTATATTAATGTTGTAATTAGAAATAATATAAACTGTATAGTGGAAGTATTCAAATGTAATCTTTCAGCGACTTTTTTAAAAATGTTGCATACCTTTCAGCATAGTCAATAGAATCCGCTAGGTTAATGTCGAATTTAGTTTATAAATAAATATACATGTATGCAAACATACATCTGTAGTTATGTACATACTACAATATATATTGTGAACAATAATTCGTCGTTGCCTTTGAAGCATTTGGTTCGTTTGCATTGTTGAAATTTACAATTGCGATTCATCAAAAATAGATTAGATTTTCATTGCATGCAATGGGCATCGATATCCATAACTACTATATATATCCATATCGCAGCCTGCATAAAGGACACTTTATAGATTGTTGCTGAGCTGTGTTCGTGTCCGCCCTCGTATTCATGTCCTGTATCCTCATTTCCGTTGCACGTATTTGTCATAGCCATGGCTCGAGCTGTAATCAAACCATTCAATGTTTATTATGCATTATTCTTTTTTATCGACCACTCTATAAAGAACTTTTTATGATTATGCCAATGTATGCTTTTTTTTTGTTTGGGCCAAACGATATGCATAATATTATATAGTTCGTGTAGTACTAATTGCAAAAAGCTAAGGTCACGATTGTACAAAGTGTAAATTGCACAAAAACAATTCATTGATGCTTTTAAAAAATTTTTTTATTAATAAACTTGTGTACACGAACTTAGTAAATAAAGAAATTGAGATAGCTTCATGTCGTCAATTTCATCTCAAATTTTGTTCGTTTCATTTTGTTATAAAGTTTTTGAATATTCGGCATCACTTAATAAATAAAACAGAATTATAAATTGGACTTAGAGCTTAGTCAAATCAATTTACTCGAATGCTAAAGCTCAAAGCTTCCTCGGATTAAACACAACTTAAAGATCAGTCTTTTATTAATATTATCAACGGCATGCAAAAAAGCTTTCTGAAAAACTTCATCAGTAAAATAAAGAAAACAAGCGGAACAGTCGAGTGCACTCGACAGTTATATACCCTGGGCCTACGCCTCGGCACGCCGAAAATTTTATGCCAATGCAATTCTCATACCAATCCTTAATTATTAACCTATCGCTTCTGTGGCAGCTACATACATTTAGGATATAAATGAGTGATTTTAACCAATTTACACGATATCTTGAAATTTTAAAAATTAATTAAACGTAAAAAATATAAAAAAAAAGAAAAAAATTTGGTTGATCAAATCAGGAATCGAACCCACGACCTCTGCCGCACGGGCGCGTATCTCTAGCAAATAAATGGAAATTATTAAATAATTAAAATTCATCTACCATCGACAGACCGGGACCGGGGGACTTGAACCGCGATCTGCCGGTTTCGCTTGCCGAGTACCTATCACTTACACCACTCCAACACTTGGTCTGATGCTGGCAAACTCGATATACATTCTCGATGTACATTCTAGCGGAGTAAATGTAAAATGAATTAATTGACCTTTAATTCTATTTATTAAATTGCCATTGCCATCGACAATGGCAATCGTGTTGAAAGTTGGTGATTAGTCTCTTGAAAATTTTATCTTAAAGTTCTAAATTAAAGGTGATGTAAGTTTTTGATGAATTATGCCCCTTATAGTGGGCGTAGAAAAATTTTAACATAAACTGATATTGCCTGACATAATGAGGAGTCTTCATTCCAAATTTGGTGGTCCTAGCTCTTACCATCTCTGAGATCCTTTCGCTTATACGGACAGACGGACAGACAGACAGGGGATATCGACTCGGCTGTTGATGCTGATCAAGAATATATATACTTTATGAGGTCGGAGATGCTTCCTTCTGCCTGTTACATAATGTTGAACAAACTTAATATAACCCCAGGGTATAAAAAAGTCAAAATAACTGTTTAATCAAATGTGCAGCTTGAAAGGACATTCGTGTCACTAATTTTAGAGTTATGCTCATTTTTTGGACATGAGTGAAATCAAATGCAATCGTTTACTCAGTGCAGTCACTTATGCACGTAATATCCTGTCGTTGGGCACGTCTCAGCTGCAGTGCAAGTCAATTTCAAAGTACTTGTAAATACCAAAGTTAGCAAGTTTTGAGCCCAAGTTCTGGGCCACATTTAGAAGCGATTGAGTGCTAGAAAGGACACACGGCACGCACACAGGACACTTGACCAAAGCAACAAAAAGAAAAGAGTGAAATGTGTGCACATACAGGACACGTTAAACCAAATCGACAGCTAGAGTTCTTGGCTTGGATTTAAGGCGTAAAGTAAACACTTAAAGGCCAACAAAGTAAACCACAAAAAGAAGGGGACTGTCCGTAAGTGCAAGTTGAGGCAAGTTTAGTGGTCAGGATGGCAATGCGCCTAAATTATGCCGCATTCATAATGCAACAGAGTCGAGAAGTTGCAGCTGCCTCTGGTGTCGTCCCATTTGACATATCCTTGGGCGAAACTCTGCCAAACTCAGCCACATTAAATTTTATGCCCGCTCATATCCTCGAGCCGAGCACACATCCTGCTACCGACTGGTCTCCAGCTCAGCTTCAGCTTCAGCTACAACTTCAGCTACAACTACGGCTCCTGCTCCAACTTCATCGTGGTTAAACTGAACTTAATGCCAAGGCTTTTGGGCCCATTATTTCAACGCGTTTTCTTGCCATTTTGTTGTACATGAGTAGTCAACTTGTTGTTGCTGTTCTCCTTTTTTTTTCCTCATATATTTTATTTTATTTAAGAAGTTTCTTGCTGCAGTTCTCTTTTCCCATTATTTTTTTTTTCTCGACTAAAGTCAAAAAAATTTATTTAAAGTTCAAAGTTGCTTTTCTTTCTTTCCCTTTTTTTCATGCTTACATTTTGATTTTATTTTACGACAGTTTTGTGCTTTGTTTCTGGACAACTTGAGCTCACTTCTTGAGGCGTACACACAATTTGCTCAAGTAAACTATTAGAAAATTTCTGGATAGCAGATAAAATGATTAAATTTGTTGGTTAGCTGGAAATATGAAAGCAGTTGCAAAAATAGATTCCATAATGAAACGAAATACTTTTATTATTGATCATATATCTTTTGAAAAAACTTGTAATGATCTGGAATAATAATATTATTTTATACGTACATTAGAATGGAAAATTAAAACTTAATTTCTCTTGTTGAAATCGAATGGAGCTTAATATTAAAATTTAAAAATTTAAAAACATTAATTTAACTGTCAATATATCACCTAAAATGTATCGAGTTTTCCCAAATAAAAAATATTAAAGTAAACTAAGTTGTAAATACAAAGTTTGTAATACAAACTACACTGTAACATTTTCCCTAATAATTCTTTTTTCATTTAGAAATTATTAAGATCTCTTAAAATGGTAGGTTTTCTTTAGAAAGCGATTTTGTATGTAAAGGATCGAATTCAACATTTTAAATCTCGAGTTTTAACGCCTAATCAACTTCTCTAGTCATAATTAGTATAAAACACCATTTTAACATTTAAATATTTAATTTTTATAGATTTTAATTAAATTTTTAGTGTAAATATGTTATTAAATAAATAAATTAATAAATAAGCAAATAAGTAAATAAATAAATACATAAATAAATAAATAAATAAATAATTAAATAAATAAATATATATATATATATAAATAAATAGATAATAAATAAATTAATTAATAAATAAGCAAATAAGCAAATAAATAAATAAACGAATAAATAAATAAATAAATAAATAAATAAAAAAATAAAGAAATAAATAGAATAAATAAATAAATAAATAAATAAATAAATAAATAAATAAATAAATAAATAAATAAATAAATAAATAAATAAATAAATAAATAAATAAATAAATAAATAAGTAAATAAATAAGTTAATAAATAAATAAATAAATAAGTTAATAAGTTAATAAATAAATAAGTTAATAAATAAATGAATAAATAAATAAATAAATAAATAGTTAAATAAATAAATAAATAAATAAATAAAGAAATAAATAAGTTAATAAATAAATATATAAATAAATAATCGTTGTCAACATTAAAATATCTGTAAAGATGAGAAAGAATTTACCTAAAGTTCGATTTGCGTAGAGAAATACTGAATATTGGGACGATTCGATAAAGTACCTGAAGTCCTTGTCTTTAACTAGACCAATTGCTAAGTGAACTCAGCTGCAACTGCTGCAGTGCTCCACATTGAGATGTAGAGCCAATCGTGGATGCTGATGCTGCTCTTGGATGCTGCTTCAGATGCTGCTGCTGTTAGGATTCCCATCGGTGGTTGCACTTACGCAGCTGTGCAGATTTCAGATTGCAAGCGAGCGCGTTGACAATGCGGCCCGTAACTCAAACTCAAACTCGTGCCATGGGCCATGGCTTAAAGTGCCACGCCCCTACACTCTCCAACCGTCAGCGTGACGCCCACAGTAAAGTTGACAGTTTTTCTTTACTTTTACGCGCGGCTGAAAGTCGTGAAACAACTGGAAAATAGAAACAAAAAAACGTAAGCCAGAGGAGGAGGAGGGAGAGAGAGTTGTGAGGGAGACACGTGTGGCAGCAATCTGGAATCTACAACAACATTTGCATCTAAGAGTTTTGCATCTGCATCCGCATCCTTGGCTGGGCAATGTTTGCCGCACGTGCCACACGTAAAACTTAAAAATGCGCCACCAACAGCTGCCACCAGCTGCTTCCGTCTGCTCCCAAACTCGGCTAACTGCAAGCTCTGTAACTGTTGCTATCGATACCAGTTGCCGGCTACGAGTACTCCTCTTCGCCCTTATCACTCCTTCTCTGCTCCCTTTATGGCACATTTAATATGCCATTTTTATATGTTTGCATAGGGTATTATGATTATGCTATGAGTCCCAGTTAAAGCCTGGATTCTTGATCGCAAATTGCTACAATAAATGTTGAGTGAAAAAACTATGGACTTTCTTAAGTTTGGGTATAGTCGTACTAAGGATTTTGTAAAATAAGTTGAGCTTATATACTTTATGGTATTTAAAATAAGATAATATTTTTAAAAATTCAGCTTCTTTTTATTTTTGATATAACGCGACTAAAGTTTTATAAGACTTACAACCAAATGTTTTATATTCAAATGATAGTGATGGAATTGATTTAGAAACGTGTTTTATTTTTTTTAAAATAGCCCTGTTTCGGGTTCGATTCCTACTCAAATGAAATGACCTTTTATTTTTGGTTGAAGATGTCTTGCATTTTGTTTATTAAACAACAACAAATACAACTGATTAATTAAACATTCAACCAATAGTTTCCTAAAAATTTTTCGATTTCTTTTACTGCTCATATATTAATTATTAAAGTTTCCCATTATCTAAGCATTCAAGAGAATTTCTCTACAATATTTCGTTACATATCTTACTATATTTATTTAAATTCATTTTGAAAGTTAAAACTATAGTAAATAATCAGTTGTAGTGTATACAGCACTCGTTGTTATTTTGCCAGATATTCAACTCGTGTCTTATTTTCGCAACATACTTTTAGATACTTTTGCCAGTGCGTTGGCACTTTGCATTCTTTTACACAGCTTCCACACTCTCTTTGTCTCTATCTATATAGATATCGCTTTTTCTTTCGCTCTCTTTCTCTCTCTCTCTCGCTGTGTGTGTTTTCGTGTCATTCCCTCTGGAGTGACTCTGGGCATGCAGCGAGGCGCAGGTTGCACCGTAATTTACCAACTATATCCGCCCTGTTACCTCGCTCGGCTCCACTCGAGTCGCTCGCTGGGCGGGCCGCCATGGACCGGATGCGGAAGCGTGCCATAAAAGTGGCATATTTGCCGCATCCTGTTGACAATAACTGGGCCTTGGCGCCTGCAACTGGCAAACCGGCAACTGGCATCAACTGCCAACTCCCAGCAGCAGCAAATGGTGCGCGATTTCTGGCATTGACTTAAAGTTTAAAATGACCCTGTTTAGTTTTATTTATCAAAGTTTAGCCCAATCGATAAGTTATCGATCAATCAAAAAAATAAATATGGAGTAAAATGGAAAATTTTCCTGAGTTTCTGTTAAATTAAAATACAAACTGATCAGAGTGCTGTAATTTTGACTACAATATACCCTGTAATCAGTTCTAAAACAAATGATTTGCTTGATTTTCCGTTTAATTTAAAAAAAAAATCAAAAAAAAGTAGTGTAATTTTGTCCATAAAATTCCCTGTAATCAGTTTTAAAACAAAATTTCGTATGAAAATTTTGAAAACAAATTGAATTCAGTTGATAGTTCAAGCAAATTTATGCTTTTTATTTATTTATTTAAGATTAATTTCCCTTGACTTCCCATTATTATGTGAAGTAAAATTAATAATTTGCTTGACTTTCCGTTAAATTTAAATAAAAACTAAAAAAAGTAGAGTAATTTTGACCATAAAATACCCTGTAATCAGTTTTTAACATAAAATTTCGTATGTAAATTTGAAATCAAATTTAATTCAGTTGGTAATTCAAACAAATTTATGCTTTTGAAATTAATTTCCCTTGACTTCCCATTATATCCATTTGGACTTAACTTTTCTATGTAGCTCCAAGTGACCCACTGACCGCTCAAATAAATAACGGCAATTGCAGAACAAAACTAGAGTAAACTGACCGCCTATAATTCGAATAACTTTATATTCAACCTATTTAATACGATTTTCCCTCATTTTTTTTAAACATCTTTTGCTGGGCAACCATAAATCGCCAGAGGATGGAGAATTTCGATTTGGGTCTGTGCAATACAAAAAGCCCAATAATTGACACATAAATAATTTTAAATAACTTACTTACAAGCCGGGGACTGTATAGAGATATGTCGGGTCGACACGCCCACACAATCTTATTAAAAATGTCCCCGGATAATATGGGAAAGATGAAGCTCAAGCTCATGGGCCATAGTTGGCCGCATGTTTGTGCAACTTTTAACTGGCACCGCTGGGATAAATCATAAAAGGATATTTTTGTGGCAAGCAGCAGCACAAGACACCAGAGAGGCAGCAAAAAAAGAGAAATAAAGCGAAGATTGGGGCATGCTGTCGAGACCATTACTTGGCAGCAAAATATTTTTACAAGCTCTGCTTTTAATGTGGCCAATTGAGGTTTCCACTGTTGGATTGTTTCTCCCTTTCGCTCTGTCTCTTTACCCCTTTCGTCGTCTTTCTCTTGGTCTTCTTTGTGTGTATATCTTTATGTGTTGCTAGCCATTTATTGACATTTCTTTGGCACTTTGCGTAAAACTACTTTGAGCGCCTTTAGAGATTTCGGTTTGCCTTTGATGCCACATAAAACTAACATCAATCAAGTCTCCGATAGGATTGCGATTGCCTCAGGTGTCTAGCTCCAATCAAATTCAAATATACAAAACCCTAACAACTTTAAGTTTCTAAATAGACCAACATTTGCTTCTTTTTTTTGGCAATTGTCAATTCGAAACTCGAAAAATTCAACTGTCGAGCATGCAAAACAACTTCCGCAGTCGGCAACATCAGAGCTCTCCGAAAAACGGAAGGCAAACTACGAGAAGAATGTTTGAATCACAATGGGAATAGATTGAACAAATTTCAAGCTGTGATTCTGGACTACTTCGGCATAAAATTAATTCTTGAAGTTAATATACAATACAAAATATAGTTAAATTAAATCAGCTTGTACATCTTGATTTGATATACGATAATTATTGTTTGAGTTTATTAAATATATATTAGTTTGTAAATAATTCAATAAACAATTTTTAAGATATTATTTTGGCAATAATAAATAAATGTATACATTTCAAATATTTTATTGCTCTTATTTATAATTTGAACAAAGCGTTATAAGAATCTTCTGTTCTCTATTTTATTGTCCGGGCTCTGATAAAATTGTTGTATTCAAGAGAAATTTTTTTTTTTTGATTTGCTTATAGTCTTTACTCAACAATTAAATCCTTAATTCGACCATGACCATTAAATTGAAAACTGATTTTTATTTTAAAATAAAACAAAAAGTGTCAAAGATTTATTAAACAACTTTGAGTAATACTCAATCCCACAATAAGCTGGTGCATAATTTATTTTGTTAACTTTTAAAGGCTATTTTTATTATTAAAAAATGCATATTTGTTGCCTTTGGAAATTCAAACAAATATGGGCATTTCCAGAAAAAAGTCCACCTCGTATAAAAACCGTAAAATTGATCAAAAACTTACATCTTGTGCAATTTCTTAAAAAAATGTATTTAAGTTATTTATTGAAGCAATAAACGCTAGAAGAAATTCAATGGGATAAACAAATAGATTTTACATTGGAATAAATTCACTTTTTCTATATTTTTGCCCATTTTCTTAAAAATTGACTTCCAAAATGGACCGTTTGTATTTTAACGATATATGAGATAGTAAAATTGTAGAAAAAACCCTTTTTAATACATATTGAAATATATTGAAAGTTTAATTTAAATCAAGTTTTACAAGCTGTTTTCGATATATCAAATAAAATTTGATGAACAAATTCTTGGCACAAACTAGGTGGAAATCTTGTCACGTTCGCGATGTCGCGTTACAAATTAAAAATAAAACTTGTAAAATAATTAAAATGATAGTAACTTATTAAAATTATTTCTAAAATGGAAAACTACATTATTTTATTATGGTTTAATTATTTTATTTTCTTCTAAATTACGCGCGATATTTCGCAGAGTTTCGCATTTGTCAAGATGAAGTCAAAGATGACTTCCATTTTTCGACGCGAACGCGATGCATTGTTTTTTTATAAATAATTCGAAAACGTTATGTCTTTAAGGCTTGTCTTTTATCATAAAAATAGTGTTGATAAAATGCATTTAACACGTGAGAAAACAGTTTTGAAAATGTCGCGTTCTCGATCCTGGAAATACTCGTATCCATATATGTACGTACATAATGTATTTTTATGTTGACTTTTAAAATGTGTTGCATTACGTAAAGAGGCGATATATGATTTTGTGTGCATAGTTGCCTTTGGCGTCAACTGTACCTTCAACTGTTTGTTAACCGTTGTTTTGGTTATTCGCACTCGCGCGTCTCTTGGCCAAGTCGCTGCAACTGAATGAAATGTGTTGCATATGCAAAAGCCGCATTGCTGCGGACACGCACGCCAAAAAATGTGAAGGGTGAAACGAACGGAGAGAGAGGAAAAGAGAAGGAGAGGCATAGCAGAACAGAAGCTAAAAGATGTAGATGAAAGCGCTGATACAAGTGACAACACAGGCGTCTCGAGTTTGATTGAAAATTTGCATTTACAAAAGCGCCAAGACAAAGTTGCCGTCTCTCTCGCCCTACCGTCTCTCTCTCTCTTTCTCTTACAATCGAGTGTGGTAAGAAAAGTTGTCCGCTAGAGACAGCTGTCAAATAGATGTAGCACGCGAACCGAAGACAATTTTGTGGTATTTTGAATTGTAAATTCTTCACATCAACTACCAAAGAAATGGCTGACTGAAAAGCTGACTGAATGGGCTGGATGGATAGATGGATAGATGGATGGATGGATGGATAGATGGATGAATGCCTGTCAAGTGCCGGCAAACTACTTGGCGTCATCACATATGGCATATTGTGTAGCGTCACCTGCGACAACATGGCCCAAACCTCAGACAAAACTGTTTGTATCCGCATTCCATGCCACTCAAAATGCAAAATCTACCAAAAAAAAAAATTGTGTGTCGACCCAGTCGCAGCTGCAATGCAATTTACACTTGAATACAAAATCGAAGGGGACTTTCCCCTCTGACAGGAAAAAAAAAAAAAAATCAAAATGAAAAAGTATGAAAAGCAATGCCAAACACATAAACCTAACTGCAGTAGTCAGGGAAAGGAAAGAATAAACCAAAATCCTATGCAAAATATGCTAAAAACTCTCGCACTCGATTGCAATTGCGCATATTAATTGAAAATTTCTCACGCAAAATGAATCCACAGCAATTGTTCGAACTGCATGTGTCCCGAAAACTGCATAAATAACAAACTGCACGTGTGTAAAGGGCGGGAAAAGGACAGAACAGAACAGAACAGAGGCTACTACTACAAATCGTTATTACTTTGGCCAAATGGAAATGCTAATCTAAAAATGCAATTGCTCATCGATTTATGCAAAGAGTTGTTCCTCTTGTTGTTATTCCCTTTTCTCTATTACCAATTCGTCAGAGAAAATGCTAATCAATGTCCTCCAAGTTCACAACATTTCACAAATGTTTATTTATAAAAGGCAACAATTATTTGGACACAAATATTCTGTAACAATCTTGTCACTTCCTCATGTTTTGACTTTGAATTTCTACTGGCCAATTTACATTTGAAAATACGCAAAAAATTAAGAGAACTTTATAATTCAACCAATGAAATTTCAAAACTATTTTGAGCTTAAACTGACATAAATCTAAACTAGTGTGTGTGTGTTGAACACAAAAGCAATGGCAATTCAAAGTGGAAATTAAAATAAAAAATATGTTGGTGAATTATACAATTTAAACCATGTTTCAATATAATCAATCAATACAATCAATATCTCAATTCTTTATTAGTACAGTTCTATTAAAA
>JBAMBK010001504.1:0-44124 GCA_037043435.1 Drosophila suboccidentalis
AAATTTTTTAATCGAATTAACGCTTTTGTTGTTGTATATTAACATCTTCTCTTTTTATTAAATTAATGAAAATTTCTTTATCGTCTTTGTCGAGTCCAAACTTTAAGTCAAAATTTGGTAGCTCTAAAATATATATTCTCTGAAATCTGTGTGTTCATACAGACCCTCTATCTGTCTGTCTGATTAACTAAAAACTCCTCTGTGTGCCGAGTCTTAGAACTTCAATAATAATAACAAAAATTGCACAACGAAAATCAAATCCAACATAAATAATGATTCCAACAAGCAAAAGACAAACAACTGAAACTGAAACCGAAACTTAAAAAAAAGAGTCAAAAATAAAGCACAAAATTGCTGTTGGCTATCAGTCGAAGCGCGAAAGCGACGCCAAAGAAGTTTGTCGCATTATTTTTTGGTTCAATAAAAACAGATGGGTTAAAAAAAATAACTGAATATCCGTGTGAGAGAAGAGCGTGAAATGGAGATAGATGGAGAGCAGAAGACTGCAGTAAACTTGGCATATTTGCATAAAAAATGTTCCACTCTGACACCGAAACATAAACAGGCAACACAGAACAGAACAGCACAGGTAAAAAGGCGACACAAAAAATGTCTATATAAATATTGTCAACAGCAAAAGCAGGCGATAAACAATGCAAGCAGTGTGTGTGTGTGAGAAATTCATACATATTTTGTACATACATATTTTATTCAACAGATTTTACTGCATATAATTATGTGGGAAGCGGAGGAAAATTCCGCCTAAGCACGTGCTAGTTGCTGTTCGACGATTCACGTATTTTCCATCCAGAGCCGCAACAACAACACCAACAATAACAACAGCAACAATAACAACAACAGCAACTGCAACAGCTGCAATCAAAATGAAAAGCCGCACAACTTTGCCAACATCGAATGCAATATTTACATGCACTCGCATTGCGCTGCATTGTAGTAAATGTTTTACATGCCAAATTATGCAAAAATACCAAACACAATACATATTCAAATATTTGCACACACACACACACACACATTCATGTATACATATATATATACATTTATATAGTTAGACATGGCATGTTTATTTGTGTATTTGTATATGTTTTTGACGCGCCCTAAGGCCAGGCAATCGATGCTGAATTTGGAATTCGCATGTCATAACAACATAATGACATCTAACTACATTTCTTTTTCAACATTTTTTACTACACACACACGCATGAATATATGTGTATCTATATATTTTGGTATTTGAGGATTTTCAGTGCTTACATGCATAAACTACGAATATTACATTTAGTTTGTGCTCTCAGTGCAAGGTCATTGTTGATGCGATGTTTTATATGAATTCTCTTGATTTTGATAGGTTTTTATATAAGTATGTGTGTTTGTGTGTGGGCATTGTATATTGTTACACTGACATTTGAATATGTAATTATGACATTGACAAATCGTTTTGATGGCTGAGCAAAGACATGTGCAAATTGATCAAACTGGAATTGCATTTTTCACTTGAAGAGATATACTTTATACTAAGCATTGATAAACGTTGCGATTGCTTTATGATGCTCTGGATGATAGCTGGAAGCTTGCTTTCAATCCAAAACATACAAAAGGTAAAAAAATGGAGAAACAATACACCCATTGCACTACAAAGAAAATATAATCGAAGTTAATGCAAATTAAAAAAGACAGGCCAAAAATTAGTAAAGATTAAATAATTCCTTGAGCTTTATTGTTAAATAAAAATATAAGTTTTATTAATCTCAAGATTATTTAAATTTAGTCTTTATTATAATCATTAAAAATCATCTCTAGAATTTTCGATACCCTTAAGTATATGAAAATCTTATTCAACCAACAAATTTACATTTCACAGTTTCTACAAAGCCTATTTGAAAGTTTCCTTAGTTCAATTTTCATTTGCATTTTAATGTTATCTTGTTTAACATCATTTTATTGGCAATATTCTGAAAAGTCAGCTTTTATTCGATTTCAGCTAGTTGGATATTGAACATTTTGCTGGCCGTAAGCGAACTTAAAAATACTGTAGCATACTTTCCGGCTGCAGCTTGACTTTAAATAGCCACACGATTTGTTGGCCTGCTAAACCAAACGCACGACATTACTTTACATATGTAGGACTTCCCTTTTGATATCCTCCCCTCTGGGTGTCCCCCGTTCGGTCTCCTCTTTCTATACCGTAAATTCAGGCAACTGTCAACGGCTTTGCTGGTTCGGGGTTGCCCAAAGACCATTAAAAATATTTTTTCTGCCCATTCAGCATTCAATAGAAATTTACATCACGTCTGAGTTTTTACATATGTGTATGTATGGTCGAACATAACACATACATATGTATGCGTGTGTGGTAAAAGGACATTTTTGATAGCAGAGTGCCGCGTGGAGCATACTAACACTTTTTTGCATGTCGGCCAAAATGTTTGCTTAGCTTACGTTCTACCTGACGAGCGAACGAAAAAACAACAAAATAAGAAAGAGAAAAGAAAACATAACAGACCCAAGGTAACAACAATAAAAGCTGAATCCAACAACGACAATAACACGAACAACATTTATGCTCAAAATGGAGAGGAAACTATTGCCACATAGGCAATTTCATTGTGCGTTTTATATGGCCAAAACGTATTTTGGCCAAACGAACGAAAATTGGTTACCCTTTTCACTTCATTTTATGTTGCCAACAAATTGTTGTTGACAATGAGGCGAATATTGTGTTAAGGTGGCTGATTCCAAGGGCGATCTCAGGTCGGGCAAGATGCCAAATTGAGGGCGTGGCAGTCACCGCCTCCATCCCAGCAGCATTTTGCGGCTTGTGCAGGCGCCAATTTGCTAATTAACACAATCAAAGTTTCGCCGCATATTCCCCAAACAATGCGTTGAACTTCAAAGCCCAAAAGCTTCAGCCCTCAGCTGATAAATTATAAATTAAAGTGAATTTTTGAAAGTGCAATGCGGCTTGCTAAGCAGTTAGTTCGGCATGTTTTCTTTGCTTTATACCCTGTGCGGGTAGATTTTTTAAAAGTGGGTCTGCTGAACATATAAAATATTTTACAATTGTTGATTATTTATTTATTTATTTATTTATTTATTTAGCACGACTAAAAGCAGTCTGCAGAAGAAAAATAATTATTAAAATTAAAATTAAATTAAAATTACAAAGTAATAAAATTAATTAATGTAAACTTTAAGCTATAAACTGAAAAGAAAGAAGTTAAATTAAGTTAAGCCTGGGATATGAAAATAATTAAAAAATTGATCCAACATTTGTTGCAAGGATTGGGGAAAACCCAGAAAAACCCAATCAGATCAATAAAGAAAAATTAGTTAGAAACCTCTTGGAAGATCACTGATCCAACGGGGGAGAAATTAACACAAGGTCAAATTCAGTCCATTGAGATCAGAAATCTACCGGAGGTGATTAAAAAGATATGATTTTATTCGCTCGAGAGAGAGATTGAGTGATATAAGATGATAAAGTTCATTATAATCCGAGCATAATACACGAAATCGATTATGTAAAGCGTAGTCACTTGTGCACGTAGGTAAAGATAAAGGAGCGAAGTTCCTAGTCGCCCTAAAAGGAATATTAAAGCTTAAACGATCTAACAATGCTGGAGAACTAACATCCCCAATAATTAATTTGTGGAGGAAAATAACACCAAGAACTGTTCTACGGTGGACAAGGGTCGGGAGATTAAGGAGAAGAAGTCTACTAGAGTAAGGTGGCAAACGAAGATTTGGATTCCAAGGTAAATCCCGAAGTGCAAAGAGCAAAAACTGTTTCTGTACAGACTCAATCCTATCCTGGTAAAGTTTATGCTGAGGATTCCAAACGCAAGAGCAATATTCAAGAATGGGTCTAACTAAAGATGTGTATAGTAACTTGGTAATATAGGGGTCATTAAATTCTCTAGACCAACGCTTAATAAATGCAAGAGTACCCCTAGCTTTGTTAACAATAGAGGAGATATGAAGAGAGAAACCTAACTTGTTATCAAAAAGGACACCAAGATCTTCGACTGTCGATATGCGTTGTAATGGAACATTATTAATTGAGTAAGTTGCCAAGTAAGGAGAAACCCTGTTAAAAGTCATGAACAGGCATTTAGAAAAATTTAAATTCAGTTGATTAGTTACACACCAAAGATTCATAGCATTTAAGTCATCTTGTAAAAGCTTATGGCATTCGGCTTCCTTATATGAAAATAAAAGTTTCAAGTTAATTATATTTGAATATTTTAATTATTTTAGAGCTGTAAATTTCAATTCAATTTTTATTTTCTATTTTTATAATAAAAATTGACAAATAAGAGTTATGTGTCAATTTTTGTAATAATAATTTTAAATAAAATAAAGGCTTAAATTTGTATATTAAAATTGAGAAATAAAATTTGTTTTTAATATTTATCATTTAAATAAATTTTAATAATTGAAAATATTTTTTTTTTTTTAAATTAGCCAAAAACTCTTATTTTTTATTTTTTGAATAAAAGTCATAATCGTTACGATCCCTGAAAAATATATTTAAAATATTTTAGATCTCAGCTTTTTCATTTTCTGTCGTTTACAGGGTATCTTCTGGCTGAGTGAATCTCTCGCAGTTGTTTTTTTCTTGAATAATTTACGAGTTCAACTCGCTTCCAGCTGCCAATATTTCAATTACGTTCGCCATTTTTGTACCAGACTTCAGTTGCCCTGGAGCCGAGCCGAGTTGAGTCGGGGCGAGTCGAGTCAAGTGAAGTGAAGTCAGGCCAAGAAATGCCAAGCCAAGTTAAGTCAAGTCGCTCGTACTCACAAGTAGGCGGATTTGTCTCAAGGCGAAATTAGTGGCCAAAATGCGGCAGATTACAGAGCGTCAAAATGTAGCTCAAATATTTATTTATGCTTTTAATTTGCAGGCAACTCTCCGCCTTCATCTTTCTAGCTCTCTCTCTTTGTTCATGAATTATGCAGAGCAGTGGCAAAAAGTGTTTTGTCTAATTGACTGGAATACTAAAAATTGGCCAGACTGGCAGCTTAAACTTATAGCCGGACAGTTGTCAAAGGACTCTCTATGCAATTAGTTTAGTTTGTCATTATGCTTAAAGTCTAAACTGATTGCTGAGGTCTTGGCCTTGTTGCTGTTTGCAGCTACCACCACATGATCTAGACTTGACTTGTCTTGAGCTCTGGGGCTGCACTTAGCGCTCAAGTTGCCGTGTCCTTGTCACTGCATCCTTCTCCTCCATTCACAAGGATGCCCGTTGAGACAAGTGTGTGCCGCTGAATGTCCTTGGCATGAACTTTTCATTTACAACTGCGGCAAGTTGCAAGCCAGCTGCCTGTTTCTTAATTTCATTTCTTATGCAAATTGCGCATGTATGCGTGCCTTTCAATATGTCTATGTGTATGTGTGAATGTGTGTGTGTTTGCTATCCATCTGACTTTATTTCTTTCTCAAAAGAGGCGTCCATTATTCAAACGGAGCTGGGCTGTTAACACGGCCTAGACGGACTCAACAAATGACAGCCAACAACGTCGAAAGTTTTCTCACCTCGATTTTTCATTCCATTTATGTTATTTGTGTAAGAAATGTTGTGTGTGCGTGTGTGTGTGCGTGTGTGGGAGGGTGTGTGTCTGTGTGTAAATGTGTGTGCTCATTTTCTGGCGCTTATCAGTCACATAATGCCGGCATGCTGACATCATAACTTATAACATGATAAATAACTATGCGTTCTTACCCTTTTTTTTCATACTCGTTACCCAATTGGTAAAAGAGTATAATAACTTTGTGGCATGGTATGTAACAGGCATTTTTTTATTAAGTATCTATTATTTCATATTTATTTAATTAGGCAATTAATCGTTTTCGACAATATAAAAAATTCACTTATTTTACATCTCATAAAAATAATAACCTTTCTTAGATTTTCAATATTTTACTTCTCTAGTATATTTAACATATATTTCTTATTTTATAATATTTTTTACAATAATATATTTAGTTTTATTTATATATATTTTTTTTAAATTAAATCACAAGATTTAAAGTACCGAGTATCTTACTGTCGAGCACACTCATCTGTAACACAATTACTTATATCTTTCTCAGTGTGAGCCCAAAACGAGCGTTGATGAGACGGCTTCGCATTCGGGCAGACAAATGACTTGACTACAGTGCCTGCCAAGGATATACTTACTTGCCACAATGTGTGTTTCCCTCTCTCTCTCTCTCTCTCTCTCTGTCTCCCCTTCCTTTTCTGTGTTTGTGTCTTGGTTATCCAACTGCATTATGTTGAATAACTCGTTGTCTGCGCAGTTTGTTTTGTCTGCTTCGCTGCTTCTCAGTCACGCAGTGCGATAATTTTTTACCTCTTGCCTTTTTTTACAGCTCTCATAAGTTGTTGCTCCTTAAAGCAGTTTCTGCATCTGAGTTTCCAAATTAATTAAATAAACTCGCAGCTATGTGTTCTGTTGCCTGGTATTATTAACATACCTGGAACCCAGCTAACTGCTGGCCAACTAGCTGCAATTATGTTGCCAATCTAAACGGCCACAGCAGCAACATCAGCGTTTGGCCAACGTGACGTATGAGCATTTTACCGCCATTTGGCCAACAACGGAAGTGAGTGAGTGGGAAGGTAACACAGCATTGCTTTGGTTGCTGGCCATAAAGTTTGAAAAATATTGTGAACTGCAGCTTTGGACATGGCCAACACACCAACACATCTGAAAAAAAAAAAATATAGTGGTTGGAACATGCAGTTAAAAGTCTCATCTCACCGAGCACATGTGAAACTCGCTTAACTTTTATTTACCTGCAATACATACAAGTGAAATCAGTAAATGGGGTGCGTAAGTTTGGAATAAATGTGCTAGAATATAACTGATAACGAGTAGGTGGAAGAAAACTTGACTTTTAATCAGACATGTAACTTAGAACTTTTTCTCTTTTCATGGTGAATCCTCTATACAGTCACAGAAATGTTTAAAGATTGTAATAAAGTCAATATAGAGTCTCCAAGTCCCATAACTTTATCAAAACTTAACCGTTTTCCGAAATTAAATGCCAATTTCATCATTTAATTTAATTCAATTTAATTCTTTATTAATTTGTATTTATTAAACAAATTCATTTTCTTTTCCAAAACTCTCAATTTTTTCCTGATTTAATTTGATCATTTGCTAGAATTTTATAGCACTACCCGGACAATGCCGTCCACAGTAGTTACCTATAAAATGCATGTTTCACAACAAATTGTGCATAAACTGGGCGTCGGTGTCTTGTCAGTCTGTGTCTGGGTCTGGGTCTGGGTCTGCCGTGTGGCATGTGGCATGTTGCATATGCCAACGCCAGCTGAGAAAAATATGACTAGCTTGTTATATATGGTCGAGATGGCGAAGAAGAAGAAGTGGGAGGAGTGGGTGGCTGGGAGACTGGTGAAAGTGTCCGTTGGGCAGGCGAACGAAGTTTTAATGAGCTACGTTGACTGGAGAGTCACTGGCTCGTAATAGGCTGCAGCAGAAGGGGCACGGGCAGCCTTCGAACTTGGCTAATATGCCATAGCAGCAACGGCAGCAGCACGAGTGTGAGAAAGGGACAGGGCGAACGGGGGCAACCGTTGCAACATGGGGGAGTTATGAAATATTAAAAACATTAAAATGTTGTTTACTACTTTGGCAACAGCAAGGAATCTCCCAGTGTGGCGAATATACATATAATATAAAAAAATGAGAACGCAAAACGAAAACATTTATTTATGCGCTGCAGTTGGAGCGTAAAAAGAAACTAATGAAATGAGTCGACAGTATGCATAAACTATGAGTTAGTAATGCACTGGGAAATGCTCAAAACTCGACAACGACTCTCATAATTGCAATTGCAATTGCCATTGCCATTGCCATTGCACATTGCACATTGCACAAGTCAAAGGCAACAACAGCAAAAGTTTTGTTTTTTGTTTTTAAATGCGATACTTTTGGAGAGGCAGAGGACGGTCCGTAAAATAAACAGCATTAAAAGTTTCTCACACCATAAAAAGAAGTGTGTGCGTGTGTGAGTGGGTGTGCGTGTGTGGCTGAACAAAATCCACTTAAATGTGCTTTCCAATTAAAAAAGTTTTCTACACTTGAAAATTTTCGAGCATGTGCGAAAATCTTTTATGCGAATGCCATTCGCCAAATGGCAATGCCAACAGTCAGAAGCAGAAGCAGAAGCTGAAGCTGAAGCCGAAGCAAAAATGGATTGAGAATGGGAAACCAAATCCGAAACCGAATCCGAATCAGACTCCAAGACTCCAAGCCACAAAACCTAATGAAAAGTGATTACAAACATGATAGATAAATGCAGCACGGCCACAGCCAATAGACAACACACACACACACATACAACATTTCGGTTCTTAAGTAAAACATCTTCAGCTGCTGGCTTTAGCCAGGCACCACTAAATGGCCAAATAAACTTTTTGGCCAGTTGCCTCGCTGCGTGGCTATCGCTGTAATGAACTTCTTAAGAGCTTTCCATTCTCACACTTTCTCTACACTTCTCTCTCTTCTCTTTCTTTCTTTCTCCTCACTTCTCTTCATTGTTATTTTTTTGCATCTCTATCATTTTACTTAATGAAAATCCATTAAAAACTACAACAATGTTGCGCACAGAGCTAAAGTATCTTTTTGGCCAAGGCTAAAAATGCTGACGTCTTTACAGCCAACAGTCTCAGCTTTTGGCATTCGCGCGTGTGCAACCTGTCGTATGCGTAATGTGCTTCTGCTTGGCTTAAGATCAAAACACACACACATACACACACACACTTCGCTCGCAGGCCTTAATGCTGGCAATTTACTGGCCCAAACTGCCATTATAATTTCAGCATTTGGCCAAGTTCCAAAAATAGACAGCAAAATGAAAATGCTCAAAAATAAATTGACCAAACTTTATATATATTTTATGTTATATTTAAACAAAATATATTTAAATATAATTAAATTAAAATATTTTCCTAAATTTAAATATAATTCAATTTAATCTAACTTGGTTTTTGAATTTCTGACTCAAACACTTTTAGGAACAACAAATGTACTCGAAATTTAAAGTAAAGATTTAAATGTATATAATTTTTTGTTTTTAAATATTTTTATTTTTTGAAACCATTAAATTAGCATAATATTCAAAGATGGCGTAATTTATGTGTTGCTGCCTAGAACGAAATACAAATTATTCGGGCTGCAATAAAATATTTGGTAGCTGCTTTTACACACCAATTCAGTGTTGTAGACTTTGCTTGAAGCGGCATTAAATTACAGTCGCCCACATTAAATAACTTACCTTTTGCACCGCCTGCCCTTTGACCCACCTTTGGCTGAAAATACCTACACGTTTCAAGGTACAGGATCAAATATAAAACAAAGCGAAATTGTTGTTGTCACTTTGAAGCTGCTCGAACGCCTAAAGTGTCCTTTTCACTGGCCATTATGAAATGTTCAACGGGCAACCTTTTTGGCGAGGGGGAAAGATTCAAGATTTGAGTGGGTAGATAGGGGAAACAGGGAGTTGACATATGTGAGGAGCAAACAAATCGAAAAGCACACACACACACACATAAAACCAATAAAAGTTTAAAGACGTTAAAATGTCAACTGCATTTGTTTCCTGCCCTTTGAAATATGAAATTGTTCATTCTCGATGAGAACTTGCCCCAAAATAAGTCTTAAAATAAATACAAGAAAACAAGTATTAGCTAGGAAATCATAAACTACAGTTTATTGAAAGGGACACACAAAACTTTGGCACAGCTCAACTGGGATACTCAGATACGGTCAAAGGTTCAACAAGATTCATTTCAACTTTTTCTTTCCAGTTAATTTTTATATTATTCTCCATTCTCCATTTTCCATTTCACTTTGACATTGTACAGAATACGAGTTTCAAAGAGAAGTAGCATTGTATTTCACGCTAGTATAAAACAAGCTAACAGCAGATTTATGAACATTTTCGCTGTATTTTTTCATTTATCTAAGAAAGTTTTAAGCACACCTTGCAGGCTACGAGCGCTAGATGGCGCCAGTACTGTTTGCAAACTGGGAAATATTGTTTGTTGAATAAGTTTTATATTTTTGTTAGATGAAGATAAAAATTTTACGACAGACAAAAAAGAGCAAATTACAGACCAGTCTGGATATAGAAAACCAATTTTAGCAGCGACCGTTCACTGCATTTGAGTTAAAAGTAATATGAGTTTCTTTGTTGCTTTCAATATTTCATTCGAAATTTTTTAACATTAAGGCACGGTTTTTTAATGTCTAAATAGGGTGTTTGATAACTATTGAAAAGAGAATTTGACTTAAAACGTATGGAAATTAATGTGAAATTTAAAATTATATGTTAAATAAAATGTATATGTACATTGATCACTATATATGGGTATTTCCAGGATCGCGACATTTGTACGACTTTAAATGAAAAAATAAATGGCAAAAATTTACATTTTCAAAAATTTTTTCTCACGTGTTTAATGCATTTTATCAACTCTGTTTTTATGATAAAAGACAATCTTTGAAGACATGTCGATTTTTAATTATTTATAGAAAACAATGCATCGCGAACGCGACGAAAAATGGAAGTCATGTTTGACTTCATCTTGACAAATGCGAAAGTCTGCGAAATGTGGCGAGTAACTTGGAAGAAAATACTCTTAAACCATAATAAAATAATGTAGTTTTCCATTTTAGAAATAATTTTGATATGTAACTACCGTTTTATATATTTTACAAGTTGTATTAGTAATTTGTAACGTGACATCGCGAACGTGACAAGATTTCCACCTAGTTTTTCCAAGAGTTTGTTCATCAAATTTTATTCTATATTCCGATATATAGCTCTTAGAACTTGTTTTAAATTAAACTTTCAATATATTTCTATATATTAAAATGGTTTATGTTACAATCTTACTCCCTGACTTAGTGTAATCGTTAAAATACAAACGGTCCATTTTGAAAATCAATTTTTAAGAAATTAGGCAAAAATATGGAAAAAGTGAATTTATTCCAAAGTAGAATCTATATGTTCATCATATTGAATTTCTTCTAGCGTATATTGATAAAATAAATAACTTGAATACATTTTTGGAAGAAAATTTCACAAGATGTGAGTTTTTAATCAATTTTACGTTTTTTGGCAAGGTGGACCTTTTTCTGGAAATGCCCATATAAGTATATATCGAATGATCACCATATTCAGACTCGAGCAGATTTATGTAATCGACTATAGCCTTTAAATATGTCTTGTAACAGGTTAATCAATAATATTGACTAGCAAGCTGATAAATAAAACTAAAATAAGATCGATTTTACATTCATCAAGTAAATATACAATTTAATAAGATCCTACTTTATTTAGTCCATTTACATAGGGTACAAAGTATGAACAGCAAATAAAGCAACTTCTCTGCCGCATGTACCTCTAAGTTTACCTTCAAGTTGGCCGAAACTCACCTTCAAGCCATTAACATGTCTTCGAAATTGAAGATTTTCTGCCAAAGCATCCAAAATGTCAATTTATGTAGCCACATGGCAGCCGCTAAGTAACCGATATTAACAAACATACTTGGCAGCTGTTTACAGCAGGCACACACACACACACACACACACACACGCACACATAACTATACACAGTAAGCAATATAGATTTATTTATAGTCAAGCTCAAATCGGTTTTCGGGGGCCTCTTGGCATAATCGAGTGACAGTCAATGCCAATATTGACGCTGATGCATTGCCAAGTTGCCAAGTGGCAAGTGGCAAGTAGAAAGTGGCAAGTGGCAACTGGGAAGTGTCGAAGGAAGACGCTTAGCTGTTGCATACTTTTGGGCGCGGCAGGCGGAAATGACAAACAACAAGAAGAACAACAACAAACATGCAATACAAGGACAGCAATGTAATTTAGTGTTGAGCTCAAAAGCGACCTTATGTAGGGGCCAAACAGAGAGAGAGGGAGAGGGACAGGGGGGGAAGCGTGACGACCCCGACCCCTGACCCCTGACCACGACCACGAACACTACCACAATGTTGCTTTGTTGTTTGGCTAACCTGAGTCTTTCAAACACTTGTGAGTACACCCACGCACTTCTGAGTGTGTCGGTGAGTGTTTCAGGTAAATTTACTTTAATCACTGCAAAGTGCAAAGCGGCGGTGGCAAAGAGACGGCGGCAACACTCAAAACTGGACTCCGACTGCCTTTTGTCTTATGTTAATTACTGGTGTCAACTTGCGCGGCATGAAATGCAGAAAACGCAACTTTGAGTGCGCACTCGTATATCCTTTGAGGCCCCTAAAGCCCACTCACCTGTATTCTACCTCTACCTCTCTCCCTCTCTCCCTCTCCCTCTGTCTCTGCCTCTGTCTTTCTCTTTTGGTCACTGGCATAAGCTCAACTGGCGTTTCTTTTTGCCAGCTTCCGCGCTTGAAATTAAAAACCAACAGTGGCCAAGGCCCGAGCCACGCTTAACCTACAATAACAACTCTGGCTTGTTGACATTTTCCATAATTACCGTGCGCAAAGTGAAGCAAAATTGTTGATTTTATTTTGCATTATGCTCGGCACTTGCCATCTTTCTCTTTTTCCATTTTCTTTTATTTTGCTACATTCCTTTTTTTCACATTACTTATAGCTGATAACAGAAGTCAAAATTGTTAAGGCATTAATTTAACAGTACTGGCATAGCTGCTTACAGCTACTGCTACTGTTAAGGCTACTGTCGCTGTTAAGCTTCTGCTGCTGCTATTGCTCTGTTACCCCAGCCTGGAAGCAACACAACCCCTAACAGCGTTCATTTCTGGAAACTGCTCACTGTTGAGTTGCTTTAGCAGCGCTGCTGTTATGTAGTCACTGTTAACATAGCACTGCTTCGAGCTGTCCATGTTAATCTAGTCAACCGTCTGTTATCAGCAATACAAACACATGAGCTTCTTGCTAATAGACACAACTTTTTAAGCCAATTTCAGTTGTGGGCGTCACTTGACGCTTGCGGAAATGCATTTAAAAATTATGTGAAAAGTCGGCACAAAATGAATACACATCTACGAGTATATTCACTTATACGCGTACGAGTACGAGTACGAGTATACTCACTAGAATCTGCTCCTGCTCCTGCTACTGCCACCCGTTGTGCTGAGTTTTCCTCCTGCCTTCTGCCTCCTGCCACACAACTCACAGCAGCCGTATGCATATTTGCATAATGGTTTCAGTGTTCCAAAAACTTGCTAAACACTCTTGATAGACAAGATAAAACACTGGCTGGTTGGCATTTTTGCGCATAATTTATGTTGTTGCTATGCAGATTTTTCCCCGCGTCGCGTCGCGTCTTTTTCCCTCATTTAATTTCCATGGTGCACAGTTATTCACCTGCCAGCAGACACTTTATTATTATTTTTTTCCCTACCCAGCTGCGTTGAAAATTATTTTAATTATTTTAATTAGTTGTACAAGGGATTTGCGGCTTTTGTCGAAAGAATATGTCAACTGGCAATTGCTACAATTTCTAGTAAATCGTTTAACAAATAATATTGTGTATGCTTTAATTTGTTGTGAATAACTGTCAGCAAGTGTCTTGCCTTTCGTTTCCCATTGCTGTTGTTGCCTCTATAAACAATCAATAAAATGGATTTGCAAACAGAATCAACTAAATTTGATTCAAGTTCGCATGCTACAAAAAAATTGGAATATTTATTTTGATTGAAAAATAAATCGAATCTATGAATTTATTATGAAAACATAAGCGCCAACAATGGCAATGACAGTGTGTGACGGCAGCAAACGACACATTCGACCCCTGATCTCAACCCCTGACCCCGCCCCCCACTCACCACCCACCCGGCTGGCAAACTTCAATTTTGCTGTGCAGTGCAAAATTTGTCGTATGTGTTAGCTGATTTTCTTTTGGGACAACAACTTTTGCCTCCCACTGCCAGCCTTGACACTTGGCCAAAAGTTAAATTTGCTTTGTAAATATTGTTGGCTCTTTGTTGCTGCCATTGTTGGGCTTAAGTAATGCCAATGAATATTTACTTTAAGCGACACATACGATAATTTTCATTTCACATCTGATGTTTGGGGCAGGTGCCACAGGGCCCACAATAAACTCGTGACTTGTATGCCACTTGTAATTCCATTCAGTTTATTTGCCTAATCACAAATTCAATATGCCAAAGTGTGTATTGGAATAAATTGCATTTTCAGACGCATTTGCACTTGAACTTTGACTTCGGCTTCTCTTCGTTGTTATTGTCGTTGATAATGTAACAAGAATTTAATGTTTATTAGCACTTGGACTAAAAATGGCGCTGCAAATTGTTGTAGATGGGCGACAATTTTCACAGGTAAATTGCTTGCTGCATTTTAAATGCCAAGCAACTTTTTTTTTGGCTTTCTTATTGAACGAATACTAAAATTAAATACTTGCACAAGCTGTAAAGTACAATTTAGAATTTGTTGTGCACAGAAAATTTGTAATAAATATACAATTTTTAATTTTGCTTTTATGAATTCTTGCCTGCCTACACCATAACACTTTCGAGAGATAAGAAATCTTAAAATTCTTCAAAGCCCAGCATAATTTGGTGTTTGGTAAATTTTGAACATGCTAGTCATCACATGTTAAGCATAAAAAGCAATAACAATCTATAAATAAATATTTTGATAATGGTTTTAAGACTTGATTTCTCTTATTTATGTATGTGTGTAAAAGGTCTTTCACAAAATTTTACTATATTCAGCTTAGGATTATGATTGATTCAAGTCGATTTCAGTCCAATTTGAAGATTTATCCAGTGCGGTTGATTTTCGGTCCACAAAAATTTCAAGTTCTAATAAAATGTTTCAAAGAAATTTGCAATTTCTATTACTCATCTGTATCTGTACATCAATTAGAGCTGAAGAAATCGCCAATTGTGATTACTTTGATACAGTCGACTTAACTTACAGTGAGAAATTAGCAAATGGCTCTTATATATACGAAAAAGCTCGGATACCTCCCGAGCAAATCGGAACTTACAACTATAAGATCCTCTTTGAGGGGACAAAAATAACAGTCGAGGAGCACTTGAGAGGATGTGTGTGTAAAATTAAACCCTGCATTCGATACTGTTGTCACCGACATCGTCTCGATCCGAATGATGAAAGAAAATGCACGAGCGAATTGAGCGATTATCAAGTAAATATAACACTAGAGAATGGAACCAAACAGGAAATGTCCATAAGAGAACAGTTTGTGCTACAACCGGGGATACGAATCGAATGCAAAAATGAACATCACATTGGGCCCTTTACCCATAATGACGACTACAAGCTATTTGAAGTGAGATATAACAATATTTATAAATATTTATTTATTCATATTTATGCATATATTTAAACACATCTAGAATGGAACGCTCTACCGATCGAATGACATTGGGTATCTGTCGAAACGAGATTATTGCATACAGCCCAAGGAATTGGCCAATAAGGGATTCAACTACATGCTGTTGCCTATGAATTGCTTATTTCTTTTCGATTTTATTGATGGTAAAATTTCATTTTTTTTCCTTAAGGGGCTTCAAACATATATCTTTTAATTCTTTGTTCCACAGTGAGTTCAACGGCCATTTGCGTCCTGTTGCTGACTGTATGTATTTACATATTTATGCTTGAACTGAAGCGCATACCTGACAAGTGTTATGTCTGTTATTTGATTTCCCTACTGGGAACACTACTTTTAAATATTATAATAAACAATGAGACATATATTTTTGGAACCAGCTGCTATCTTGTGGGTAAGTCTTCCCATTTATCAGGGATGGGCCCAATCATCTACTTTTGTAATGCCTTTGTCATTTCTCTGGCATTGAAAAAAATAGAGCTAATGAAAAAATATTTAGTTATAATTGAAAATTAAATGTAATAATTATTTTTCATTTGGCACTGAATAATGATAATATGATCTTAGCTTAATTAGCATTATAATTACTTTTTTGAAGAAGTAAATTTTGTAAATTTGGTTTTCTCAAACTATTGATAAAATTTAATAAAACTGTTAAGCATTATAAAAAAGTGTTAAAAATGTTAATAAATTTGAAAATGCAAAAATTTAGAATGTTAAGATCTTTGAAAAATGTTAGAAAAATTTTAAATAATTTTAAAATTAAATTAAATTATTATTAAACTATGACAAATGTTAAAAAGTTACTAAATTCCCATTTCTTCTGCAGCATATCTGAGCTACTTCTTCAGCATTTCAATCAATATCTGGCTGACTCTAATGGCTTTCGCTCTGTATCGAGGTCTGGTTTTAAGAATGTTTGTAATCAGCCAAGATAGCAAGCAATTGGGATTTTGGAAATACAATCTCGTTGGCTGGGGAACAGCTTCTGTGCTTCTTCTAATCACCATTTTGGCAGATCTGATGGATAATCTTGACATCGATATTAATTGGAAAATGGGCTATGCCTACTATGAATGTTATTTTAAAAGTGAGCTAAGCTAAATTTAATTTTTGATAATTGTTAAAATGTTTTATTTTAATACTATTATTTTGCAGCGTTTGATTTTTCGGGCGTTCTATACTACTTTGGCCCTCTGACCTTGATGACCTCCATAAAAATATTGTTTATTATTGCCACTGTTTGGCGCAATCACTTTGTAAATCGAAAAAATCAAAAAGAGCTTAAGGAATTTGGACCACATAGTATCAGGAACAATTTCATGTAAGTTGAATATTTAATTGTATTAATTTTTTTTTATTTTAATTTGTATTTTTTTATTATTATATTAGATCTGGCATGTTTCTTCGTCTCCTTCTAATCTCTATTTTTGAAGGGCTTATCGAAATTTGCGAGTTTTTTTACTTAACTAGCATCAAGCCGACTAAACTTAATTTCTATCTCTTGATCTACTCGAATATGGCTTATTGCATTCTTGTCTTGGCCTTAACCGTCACAAGGAGGGATTTTCGATACATGCTTTTCAAAGAACAATTAAATAAACTCATTGCATATATTTTTTAAATTTATTGCTTACCAAATTTATATTCTCACAGAGTTCATTTGTTAGATGTAATATTGTAATAAAATGAATAAAATATTTAACATCAATTCACTTTGTCTACTTCTCATGCTGAAACAAAAGGCACCCCCGGCAAAGTACTATAATTCTTGAATGAAACCAGCAAGTCAAACATCAGATACGAGTACCCGCAATAGTTGTGGTCAGAGTTGCTCTATAAGTTGGCAGCATTATGTAGTTGCATAGCAACCAAGACCAAGGGGCAAACACATGATTTCAAAGATGAAAGTGCATTTTAATTGTGGCAAAAAAAATATAGAAAATTTACATTTATTTAAAGCTCTTCTGGTCTCAGGCAAAACATACTTTCGAGTTTATTAGTTTGCATAAGTTGTTGTACGAATATTTTTTGGCGACTGGTTGACTAAAAGTTGGTCAAAATGTTTTCGGCCAGCTGGCTGGTTGGCCTTTTCATTTGGTATTTGCATGCGGCCCTTTCATTTGTAAAATTGCTTGAGAATATTTTTATCCTTTTATTAGCTCGGCAGAAAAGTAAATAATTTTTGGCAGTGAGTGAATTGAGTGAGAAATTTCCAAAAATAAAAACTATTTTTAATTTGAATGCACCCACACAGTGTCTGTAAATAAACAGAGAGCTGCATTGCAATTGGAAATGATGGAAATTTGTCAATTGAATGCAAAATGAAAGACTTTAAGAACTGACGAAATTTATGATGATATCTTCTCTATTTCTTTTTCCCTCTTTAGGAGTTTCCTATTCTCTGTGCTCTGCTTTTATGTGATTGCTACATTTGCTTTTGGTTGTTGGTTGTTGGTTGCTATAGAAAATTCCCAAAATGCGCTTAAAATCTTTACTTATGGTTTGCCGACACAAATAGATGCACCAAAAGAGAGGCAGAGCGACAGAGAGACAGGGGAAGAGATTGAATCTCAGTGCTACCACAAGACAGGAGACAAACAAACAAATACACACACACACACTGAAGAACAACAACAATGGCAGGAACAATGACCAAAAGCTTACAGTGCACAGCCGGTACAGATGTGCATAAGCAAACATATTGCGCATACGCCATGTTAGCCATAAGCTTGGCTCGTTGTCAACAGCTGTTTCTTTGTGCCGCTTACCGCCTTGGCCGCTTCCAAAGTGTTTAATGACAAATGACATGGGCCACTGCACGTCAGCTCTGCTTAGAACTTGCAATCCTTCTACTCCTTCCATATCATTCTATACTGTGAATAGTATGTTGCAGCAGCTGACTGACTGACTGACTGACTGACTGACTGACTGACTGACTGACCGGTGAAGGGCCGAAAAATGTAATGAAACATGGGGGATAACAACAACAGACATACAGCAGCAGCTCTGAAGATATTTTGTCAGGACATTTTGTTGTGACCCGAGCTTGCATAAATTGTCTCGGCTGGGCGACAGCTGAGATTGATTTGCATGCGACAGTTTCGTAAATGTTTTTGTTTTATTTTGGACTGCACAACAACAACAGCAGTAGCAACAACTGCAGCAAGTTGTAACAGCAATAACAATAACGTAAATTAGAAAATTTTAAATTAAAACATATTTCAGTCGTGGCTACACTAAGAAAAAATTTGATATTCTTGATTAAGATAATCGATATAAAATTAAAAATTCCCTAAAATTGAAAAATAAAATTTTTAATTTTCTTTTATTGTTTTCCTATACAAATTTTATCTTGGCGACATTAATCTTCGCATATACTCGAATTTTAAAGCGAACAATTTTTCTAAAATGTTGGGCAATTTTTTTATAATGTGCAAAAATATAAAAATGTATTACAGAAATGCATTATTCTTTAAAGACGCGTCGCCGTAAATTCAAACACTAACTTTCTTAATATATGACAAAATACTAAACTCTAATATTATTCTAAGACAATTTTAGTTCGAAATTTTCTGAGTGTAGAAAATGCTTTCGGTCAAGTTATTTATCAAAAAATTGCATTCTAAGCAATTTAAATGGAATTCATAGTAAATGTTTTGTTTTGCATTAAATTCTGTGTCCTCTGTCTGATTCCTGCTCCTCAGCTCTCTCTTTCTCTCTCTCGCTCTGCGTCTCTGCTGTTGTCTCAGTCTGTCTCAAAATATTGAAAAACGATTTTGTGGGAACATCAGAAAGACTTTTGCCACATCGTTGGGTTTTATGGTTTCGCGCACGCACAAAACTTTGCCAACAGCAACAGAATCAACAACAACAGCAACAACAACAGCAACAACAAGAACAAAAACCAACAAAGATATTCCAACAACAATAACAGCAGTAAGAACAATAACTAAGCCAACTTCTGTCTTGCAGTTTAGAGTTTATAGCGCCGAAAATGTTCATTTTCGTGTTCATTTTCCTGCCATCCCCCTCTGCATCTTATTCCCAATCCAAGGTGGTTTAAACTCACCTGGAAGCAGCTGGTGGCGCAACGGTTTCCTCTGTTTTGCATTTAGCTTGATGCACAAAACTTTTGAGCGCTGAGCAGCCAATCAAACTGCGGTTAAGCGTGCGTAACCGAGCACCTGAGGGAATAAGGGAACGAGGACAGTGAGCAGAGGGGAAAGGAAACTAAGAGTCAGAGGGCAACTACTACAACTACGACGAATAGTTGGCAATCAAAAATTTATGGTAAGCGAAAAGTGGCGGCTGCCTTAAATTACCAGTTACCAGTCAGAGAGCCAACCAGCCGCTTGGGTCTCTCTGAGCCTGGTCCAGCATTAAGTGCCACATAATTGCTTAATCTCTGCGGCTTTTACACGACAGCGCAATAATTTATTTGACTGTCAGTTGAGCACAAAAGTGCAGAGAGGGAGAAACATGAAAATTAAAACGGCAAAAAATTGCCAGTGTTGAGTTAAACTCAACTGAACTGAACTGAGCGGAAAAGGACAACGGCAAATTATGCAGTCACGTCCCAAGCGCCACAGAAAGGGTTAATATTTTTTGGGTCACTAAAGGATTTATGTCTATATATATTGTAGAGTGGGACAGGGATGAGCCAGTCAGTTGGAAAGGCTTCTTGTGGTCGGTCGAACCACTCTATGAGTAACTGTTGCTGTTTTTCTGTTTGCTCTGCAATTGAACATGATTCGTACTTAAAATCTACACAGAAAAAAAAATGCCATCAAGTCTAAAATACTTAGTTTAAGCATGCATTTTGTAAGTATGTATTCTGGATTAAGCTGAATAATCAAGCCTGTATCGGGAATAAAATGGGAAAATACACATTTGCTGAGCGCGAGAGGAAAATTCTCTCTCGGCCTCTCTCTTTTCAACCGGTCCGGTGGCTCAGTGGTTAGAGTCGCCGACCTGTTAAATAATTAGAACTACCAGTTTGAAAAAAATGTAAAAAAAAAGAAAATACATAAATTTAAAAAAAAAAAAAATTTAAAAAAAAATTTAAAAAAATATCTATTAGACAAAAAAATTTAAAAAAAAAGTTTAAAAAAATAAAATCTATCAAAGAAAAAATTAAAAAAATATAAGAAAAAAATGTTTAAAAAAAAAGTTTAAAAAAAAAACTTAAAAAAAATTGATTAATATTTACAAATTTTTTAGCCTGAACTACACAATTTCAGGATTGAATTCGGGATTGAAAAAATCAAGCATTTCATACTTGGTTTAAGAAAATCCAAGATTAAACCACTTCTGACAACGTTTCGGATTGAATTCGGGCTAAATATCCCGGAATTTTTTTCTGTGTACTCGAAAAAACCAACAACTTTTGCACAATTACATTTGACATGCAGATTTACAGTATTTTTTATTAATTTTAACTGACAAAGACATCTCCAAATTTGTTTAGTAGTTTAAAACTATTATTGATCATTTATGATTATTGATTACTAATAGTTGTATGAAAAAAAATAATAATTTATTATTAGTAATCAATGTTATTATTTTTTAAATACTTAAGTAATCCATGGTATGTTTGAAATTGGAAAACTGCCTGAACAAAAATAGTAGAAAACAGTATTGCAAATGAATCCGATAATAAATGTTTTTATACAATCAACCTTAATGTGCTTAGAAAATTGCTGAGATGGAAAATCAACTGGAAATATGTGTAGTTATGCAATTAATTTTCAATTATAGTCAAATATGTTTTGAAACACACATATTTTGGTAACGCATTCTTGCAACTGTTAACAATAAGAAAACCAAGTGAAATAATTTGCAGATTTAACCTCAAGCTGAGAAGCGTTTTAAGTGGCAAGAAACTCAACCAAATCGCAAATCAAATACTTAACCACAACCCAAGTTTTGGCTAAAGGCACGTGCATAAATTATTAGAAGATTGTTGCAAAACTCAAACAACAATAAGAACAACAACAATAAGAACAACTCATCATATGGACTCTGCATAAATTTACACCTAATCAATGCAATATTGAAAGGAATTTGACAGAACGACAGGAAGTATGCTAGATAAATGCCAAATACACAAACAATAACAAATATTCTTAGAGTGTGTGTAAGGTGTGTGTTGTGTTTGTGTGTGAAATATGCTGCATAATAATGTGGTATTTTGAAGATTAATAGATTTTAATTAGAGAGCGAATAAATAGACAAGTGTATTGGCCTTCGCCTGCATTGAGTATGTGTCGACTCAATGGAGATTGATTGATCGCAACAGGACTAAATTATATATACTTGATTATATATCACTGCGGACGGCAGTCCGCGCTAGTGACGAAAGCAGCACGAAGGGTGCGAAGGCAACTAGCATATATACACAGGAAGAATGGAAAATTTGCTATGTCTGTCCGATCAGGTCGAGTTATATACCGATCGAAAGGTATCAATTTAACTTACAAATGTGCATACTAAGACTTCTAAAAACTTACCTGGTTTGTGAGATAAACAGGTGTAAGTGGGAGGGGAATAATTTAAATGATTGGAGCAATTGGGGCCGTTGCAGCCTTTTTGATTTTTTTTTTAATTTTTTACTATTCTAATCAAAAATACGCGTCGAAAGACACCTTGATCATCAAAATCCGATCACTGGTTCAGAAGATAATTAATTTTGAAATTTTTGGTGCCCCTTTCAAAACGAGATGAAAAGTCAGTCTGTTTGTGTGTCTGTTTGTTTGTTTGTCTGTTTGTTTGGATCAAATCGTTGATTTAGCTTAAAAGTTTGAATGAGGACTTGTTCCTGCTCAAAAATCTATAAACGTTTGTTCAACGACTTTTTCGAAAAATTGCTAGTTTAGCGGGAAATCGCTAAAAACCGCAAAAATTGAAACCCTTATAGCATCCAAACGATAAAAGCTACAGATGCGATCTATATATCGTTGAAAAGGTATTTTGAAGGGCTGTTTTGCATACATTTTGACTTTTTTTCTAAAGTACATAGGTAAATTGCTACAGGTGACATAAGGGATTTTCCCCCACATTTTGGCGGTTTTTGAGAAAACGCTGCCTACGATTTTTTTTAATTTGCAATATGTTTGAGCTTGTAAAATTTCGCGTTTTTTGATATATCATTCATAAATTTATGTTGATTGGTTTGGAAAATATAACCTATTAACTGAATATATACGTTTTACTTTGAATTGGAATAGGGCAGCAGCAACAAAGTGTCATAGCAGCCAGTTTGTTTGTTTGGATCAAATCGTTGATTTAGCTTAAAAGTTTGAATGAGGACTTGTTCCTGCTCAAAAATCTAAAAACGTTTGTTCTACGACTTTTTCGAAAAATCGCTAGTTTAGCGGGAAATCGCTAAAAACCGCTAAAATTTTAGCCCTTATAGCATCCAAACGATAAAAGCTACAGATGTGATCTATACATCGTTGAAAAGGTATTTTTTCGACTTTTTCGAAAAATCGCTAGTTTAGCGGGAAATCGCTAAAAACCGCTAAAATTGAAACCCTTATAGCATCCAAACGATAAAAGCTACAGATGCGATCTATATATCGTTGAAAAGGTATTTTGAAAGGCTGTTATGCATACCTTTTAACTTTTTTTCCTAAATTACATAGGTAAATTGCTACAGGTGACATAAGGTATTTTCCCCCACATTTTGGCGGTTTTTGAGAAAACGCCGCAAACGATTTTTTTTTAATTTTCAGTGTGTTTTAGTTTGTAAAATTTCGCGATATATGATATTTGATATATGACACAAAAAATGTTACCGATAGGTTCTGAAGATATAATTTATTAACTGAATATATACGTTTTACTTTGAATTGGAATAGGGCAGCAGCAACAAAGTGTTATAGCAGCCATAGTTTGAGAGTGCTGATAGATTTTGCGATTGACATGTGTGTTCGTAAAACGAACCAGTGTACAAACAATAAACAAAGTTGACAAGTTATACTGTCAAAAAATACTGCAATTTTCAAAATTTCTAATGTCTTACTCAAAAATATCTGATATCCTATAAAAAAAACCTCTTTACGAGGTAAAAGTCTAGTGACGAAAACATTTTCTTGCCCCAAAATTTCTGATATCCAATTTTGTGACGAATAATGTTAGGTTTTACATATGAATTATTTTAAAAAAAATTTTTGTCACTCGGCACTGCGCAAAAAAGTAGTATTTATTAGGTATGAAAAACTTAGCGCAACGTGCCGAGGGCCAAAAATTTTTTTTAAAATAATTCATATGTAAAACCTAACATTATTCGTCACAAAATTGGATATCAGAAATTTTGGGGCAAGAAAATGTTTTCGTCACTAGACTTTTACCTCGTAAAGTATGTATGTACATAAATAGATACATATATAGTATGTTTATCCTATGGGAATGGGCGTGGGCGTGTTGCCGCCATGTTTGTTTATAACAGCATTTAATTACAAAATCATAAGCTGTCAGCAAACTCAAACACACATACGAGTAAATGATTGAAGCAAGCTCTCTCTCTCTCTCCCTCTCTCTCTCTCACTCTCTTTCCTTCTCTGTTACTCACTCTATCACTATCTGCATTTGACAGGCATCTGCCTAAGGCGTTTATCTGTGTAATATGATGATGATGTCTCCTGTGTGCGTTGCCTCCATCTGCCGCCTTTCTCGCATCTCATGTTTCTCTGTTTCATGTCCTGTTCACTGTGTCCTGTGGGTGGAGCACATAAAATATGCACGATACTGCACTTTGATATATGTATGCGACGCCATGTTGTCGCATTTATTTACCCAACCATTGGAACCACTTCACTTCACTGCCCCTTCCCCTTCCTTTTTCACCCTCGTCCTCCATTTTCCTCGTCAGCAGTGAAAAGCGCAAAAAAGTGCATATTTTCAATATGATGCCGTGTCAATAACAGTTATATTGCCCGCCCATTCCCAAGTACATGCACATGAGCAGCAGCTTTCACGTTGGGGCAAATGCAGGGGCGGGGATATGGTAAATATATAGACTGGGTTCGGTTGGGAAGTGTCACAATGCACTGCCATTTTGCAAGCAGAGAACATGCACTTTATAGCCAAGCTTATGCATAAATATTATAGCTTATTTATTGGGATTGAGCTGCCACTTTGTTCATATTAGCCAGGATGTTAGCTTTTGTTCTCATGCTAAGCGAGAAATTAATTCGAAAGAATAAGAGATATCTTCAAGAATTTGTACAGATACACATAAACAAGAGCTGAAAATAATTTAAAAATTTATTTAGCGTCAAATAAGCCCCAATAATATAAAAAAAAGGTTTTTTAATATTAAATTAAAATTGAATATAAGCTAAATTAAATAAATTTAGTTAAAATAAGACAAGATATTTCATTAGGAGAGGTATCACTTAAAAAAAAATTAAAACAAGAGTGAAGTGTTAAATAAAAGACAAATACCAATAGTTTTATTTTAAAAACAAAAGGAGGGGAGTAAAAATATAATGTATAGTAATAAAAATAAAAATAAAATTTGTATTTAATAAAATTTATTTTAATTTAAATTAAGAGCGATAATAATAAGAAGCAAAGTGAGAACAAACAATAGACTTAAAGGCACACAGTTATATTATTAATTGCTTAATTATTATCTCTTCATTATTACCTTTGTTATCATAGATGATATTTCTTAGTTATCATCGCATTTGCATTGTTCCCCTATAACATTAAATCACAGCTGGCAGCTGACATCAAATTCAGCAGCGTATACGAAGAAGGGAAGCAGTCGCTAACAAGCGGTAACTAAAAGAGCAGTGGGAAAGGACCTGAGAGGGGAAGACAAAGTTGTGCAGGCAGCGCCCAAGCCAGATGCTTGGTTTCCTTGAGAACTTCCTTCGACTTCCGGTTTGATGGCAGGCAAACGAAACGATTTCTCGCTTTTTCGCCTCGCTTTTCTCGGTCGCCGCCACAAAGTGAAAAACGCTACAAGCGTCAAATATTTCATGGCAACTGCACACACGCCCACCACCCCCACTGCCGCCCCTTAATGCGTGTGTGTGTGGGCGTGGCAAGTTGTCTAGAGGCATGTTTGTTTATTTACAAAGCCTAAACAGAAAGATTTTTTGGATGGCAGCCAAAAGAGAAGCGCAACACAAATACGCATATCACATTTTTTCGCCAGAAAAAGGAAGAGAAGAGATGAATCAGTATTTATGTGTGTGTGTGTGTGTGAGGAAGTGTGTGTGTGAGTGTGTGGCACACTCAAAGAGACTTTTGACTTTGCGTGCAACTGAGCATATGAGCGAGATTTCTGCATTTTGCCGTTGCCAGAAATGAAAGTTGGGTGTTGGCCCAGAAGCAGAAGCAAAGTCAGGCAGACTGTCCAGCTGGCCCACTTTTACTTGAGCTACAGGCCAGATTCAGACTGTGTCCTTCTCTCTCTTTCTCTTGCCTTCTATCTCTTTCTCTGTCCGTCTGCATTTCTGTTTTGTGTTGAGCGTGTAAAGCCTGCTGAAATTTCAAGCACTTTTGACACTTGTACAAACATTCGCACAGACAGTGTGAGCGATAGTGAGAGTGAGAGTGAGAGGGAGAGAGATAGGGAGAGTGTAACCAATACCACCCAAGCGGACAGTGTCCCTCGTGCATGACATCCCGCCGTGAACCCCATTTTTGAACCCAGGGGCCAAAGGGTTTGGCATAGTCTTACACAAAGATTTACGTACAACATGTTGACATAAAGTGCGCAAAAGTGGAATTGCATTTCGTATGAAACTTGAGTATGCTCTTTTGTTAACACGATGATGATGAGACTTCGTAGCAAACACACACAATCACACTCATACACACACAGACACACCTTAACAACATTCCGGTTCAGTATTTGTGTTGCTTTCACTCTTTGGGCATTTTTAACAAGGCATAATGTGGCACACACTGATAAACTCACACACACACACACATACACATGTAATTCACACTTTAAGTGTGGCAGCTTAAAATTGCTGACATTGTTGCATGTTATGTCAGTTGGCCAGAGTCAAAAATTGAATGTCCAAAAGCATAACTTGAATCACAGAAATTCCAAGCGTATAAAAATAATATGAATCAAATTATTCAGTTACTGAATTTCACAATATTAATTGTAAAATACTTAAATTAATTTGTATAAAATGTGGAAGACAATCAAGCATACAGATAAATAGGCGAATAAATGTATCAATAAATGTACATAATTTAAGTAAATTTTGTCTTAATTGGCAATATTTACTGAAAATGTATAACCATTTTTTAGTTGAAAATATTTACTGAAAAATGCAAAACAATTATATTTATAATAATTAAATATAAATATAAATAAATATAAATTAACTTTATTTAAATATTATTAAATAAACAACAGTAAAGCTAAAGAATTTCTCTTACTTAAAAACTCGAGTACTTTAATCCAGCTTGGGGTTTTGTTTAATAAATATTTTAATACTCAGTCTACTATCTCAGTTTCTTGTTTATTTTAATCTATTACAGTTTAAATCAACATAATGTATATTGTAATTTTCGTTTCCGCTCTGAATTTAAGATGAGAAGCAGCTAATTAATTTTCGTTGGTTAGATCGCATTAAGTTCAGTTCGCCGACTTTGGGAATTGTATTAAAACTTAAAAATGCTTGCAATTTAATAGTAAATGTTGCTGCAAGCGGCGGTGGCTGCCACAATTTCTTGCCACTTGTTTGTGCATTAACCCAGACACCTTCTACTCGTTGGCTACCTTTTGGTATGGCGTATGGCCAGGTAATTATGCCAGGTGGGTAGCTGCAAACCGTACTTAGCCGAAGCTCCACCTGCTAGCTAACATTTTTCAGCACTTAAGTGGCCTTTAACACCCGCTGTTACCGTTGTTGTTGCTGTTGTTTTTACTGTTGTTTCTTGTGGCAGCTGCATTGTTGTTTGCTATGTTTTGCGACCATTAAGAAAAAGTCTAAAGCACAATATAAACGTTACGTGACCATAAATAAAATTGACAAATGTCGCCTGAAATATTTCAACAGACTTTTCATATCCTTTTTTGAGGGCCAAAACCGAGCGCAAATTTCAGTTTTGCGCAAATTGAGTTTGCGGATTTCGAGCTAAGCAAATTTGTTATGCAAAACTGTGCGTGATAGATATCAAAAAATGTATATACGTATTAACCAAATCACTGCGGACGGCAGTCCGCGCTAGTGACGAAAGCAGCACGAAGGGTGCGAAGGCAACTAGCATATATACACAGGAAGAATGGAAAATTTGCTATGTCTGTCCGATCAGGTCGAGTTATATACCGATCGAAAGGTATCAATTTAACTTACAAATGTGCATACTAAGACTTTTAAAAACTTACCTGGTTTGTGAGATAAACAGGTGTAAGTGGGGGGGGAATAATTTAAATGATTGGAGCAATTGGGGCCGTTGCAGCCTTTTTGATTTTTTTTTTAATTTTTTACTATTCTAATCAAAAATACGCGTCGAAAGACACCTTGATCATCAAAATCCGATCACTGGTTCAGAAGATAATTAATTTTGAAATTTTTGGTGCCCCTTTCAAAACGAGATGAAAAGTCAGTCTGTTTGTGTGTCTGTTTGTTTGTTTGTCTGTTTGTTTGGATCAAATCGTTGATTTAGCTTAAAAGTTTGAATGAGGACTTGTTCCTGCTCAAAAATCTATAAACGTTTGTTCAACGACTTTTTCGAAAAATTGCTAGTTTAGCGGGAAATCGCTAAAAACCGCAAAAATTGAAACCCTTATAGCATCCAAACGATAAAAGCTACAGATGCGATCTATATATCGTTGAAAAGGTATTTTGAAGGGCTGTTTTGCATACATTTTGACTTTTTTTCTAAAGTACATAGGTAAATTGCTACAGGTGACATAAGGGATTTTCCCCCACATTTTGGCGGTTTTTGAGAAAACGCTGCCTACGATTTTTTTTAATTTGCAATATGTTTGAGCTTGTAAAATTTCGCGTTTTTTGATATATCATTCATAAATTTATGTTGATTGGTTTGGAAAATATAACCTATTAACTGAATATATACGTTTTACTTTGAATTGGAATAGGGCAGCAGCAACAAAGTGTCATAGCAGCCAGTTTGTTTGTTTGGATCAAATCGTTGATTTAGCTTAAAAGTTTGAATGAGGACTTGTTCCTGCTCAAAAATCTAAAAACGTTTGTTCTACGACTTTTTCGAAAAATCGCTAGTTTAGCGGGAAATCGCTAAAAACCGCTAAAATTTTAGCCCTTATAGCATCCAAACGATAAAAGCTACAGATGTGATCTATACATCGTTGAAAAGGTATTTTTTCGACTTTTTCGAAAAATCGCTAGTTTAGCGGGAAATCGCTAAAAACCGCTAAAATTGAAACCCTTATAGCATCCAAACGATAAAAGCTACAGATGCGATCTATATATCGTTGAAAAGGTATTTTGAAAGGCTGTTATGCATACCTTTTAACTTTTTTTCCTAAATTACATAGGTAAATTGCTACAGGTGACATAAGGTATTTTCCCCCACATTTTGGCGGTTTTTGAGAAAACGCCGCAAACGATTTTTTTTTAATTTTCAGTGTGTTTTAGTTTGTAAAATTTCGCGATATATGATATTTGATATATGACACAAAAAATGTTACCGATAGGTTCTGAAGATATAATTTATTAACTGAATATATACGTTTTACTTTGAATTGGAATAGGGCAGCAGCAACAAAGTGTTATAGCAGCCATAGTTTGAGAGTGCTGATAGATTTTGCGATTGACATGTGTGTTCGTAAAACGAACCAGTGTACAAACAATAAACAAAGTTGACAAGTTATACTGTCAAAAAATACTGCAATTTTCAAAATTTCTAATGTCTTACTCAAAAATATCTGATATCCTATAAAAAAAACCTCTTTACGAGGTAAAAGTCTAGTGACGAAAACATTTTCTTGCCCCAAAATTTCTGATATCCAATTTTGTGACGAATAATGTTAGGTTTTACATATGAATTATTTTAAAAAAAATTTTTGTCACTCGGCACTGCGCAAAAAAGTAGTATTTATTAGGTATGAAAAACTTAGCGCAACGTGCCGAGGGCCAAAAATTTTTTTTAAAATAATTCATATGTAAAACCTAACATTATTCGTCACAAAATTGGATATCAGAAATTTTGGGGCAAGAAAATGTTTTCGTCACTAGACTTTTACCTCGTAAAGAGGTTTTTTTTATAGGATATTCATTTATGATGATATCCAGAGTCAGCCCAAAGCAAAGCTGTTAACTCAATTAGAAGCAAAGTACACACACACACACACACACACACATAGTCACAAAATGCAAATCTCGCATAAAAGATTTTCGAGTAAAAGATTTGGCATAATGATTGCATAATCATAATCACAACACGCTTCTGGCATTTAACCGAATTCTGGACGAGTTGCCCGACGGACATGAGAATTTTGATTTCATTGAGCACTTGATTGGCATAAGTAAGCACTGCCAAATTGCCAAATTGCCAAATTGGCATTGTCGATGATCGGCCCCGGGAGCCATCGATATGAGTATCCGCCAATCTTCATCCTCCTCCATCCACCCTCCTCCCTTGTCATCTTCTGCCCTCTTTAAAAGCTTACATAACATTTAATTTGATTGCTGCATACGTTCAGGCGCTCAAATGGCCATGAAAACATATTGAGCAGCGCCCCATAAAAGGCAGTTTTATTAACTTCAGTACAAATAGCGGAGGAATGAGGGGAACAGCGGCAGAGGCCGGAACAAAAGTAGGGAACCGGCTGCAACAACAGTCACAACAGAGCAACAACAAAGTGGCCTATAAGCACATACACAAACAGAGACAAGCGAGGAGGCGAGGGGACGACAAAGTTTCCAGCCACCCGACACAGTTGTCAATAACAAAGTCAAGCTCAGCTGAGCTGCAGAGCTGTATTTAATGAATTCATCAAATCTGATGCACATGACACAACTAGAGATGTAAATTCAAAGTCCAAATGAAGTTCAATATCGATATGTAATATTAAAGTGTTGGGAAAAACCTAAATTTTTTAAATGAATTTTAATGCAGAATCAAGATAAATATAAAACAATGAACACATTGACATTCCGCAAGGAAATCGTTTAAGTTTTGTCGAAGTTATGGGAGCTGGAAGTTTTGATTAAAGTGTCAATGGGCAGGTATGTGAATAAAAAAAGTGGAGTGTTAAAAAATATTTAATTTTTTTCTATAATCAAATTTTGATACAGAATCAAATAATAGTTTATACAATGAAAAAAACTGGAATTCCGCAAGAAAATCGTGCAAGTTTTAACAAAATGGAATATTTTATAAGCCGTCGTGGGAAAAAAATAAGAGTTTTCAAATCGCTCATTTACTAGAAGAGTGACATATGTAAGTCGAAAAACACGATTTTTGGGTTAATGAAGCAGAAATGTTCGCAATGTGACAATCAATGTTGTGTAAAAATTTCATCATCCTATCTTTAAAACCGAGAGTGTGAGAAGCGTATATGTCGTTTTCAAAAGAACGATATATCTCAGTTGCAATACAATCGTTGACTAGAAAAAATTCTTTATGTTTCATAAACCTTAGTTGTTTTTTTCTTAAATTTACATGTTTGGCCGCTTTTCAAGAAACACACGCGACACTTGAAAACTTTAAATGCGTTTATCTCGAAACGCCATTTTTTGGGATGTGTCACTCTTCTAGTAAATGAGCGAAATGTTAAAAAGTCATTTGGTTGCTAACATTTTTGTCGGCTGCACGAGTTTCAGCCACACTCATACGCACACTTATGCATGCATACTTGTGGATATATATGTGTGTGTGTACAAATATGTATACTTTGAAGGTACATACATATAGTATAAGCACATACAATTCAATTTCCTCAAATGTTGTATTTATTATTTCCTCATTGCACTGCCGACAACGTCGCTGCTGTCGACGTTCCGGTTGGAGTTTAGTCCGTAAATCGCAACAGTTAAACACACACACAAGCACACACAGATACAGTGAGTCAAACATAAATACAGATAGTAATACAGGAATACAGACAAAGGCAACACACACACCGTATGAAATTTGACAATATTGTTGGCACACACACAGACACAAAGACAGACATACACTGAGAGACAAAAAGGCAACGTTGGCCTGGCTTGCAGGCAGGTAATCTGTCTGTCTGTCTGTCTGTTTGTCTGACTGGATGACTGGGTGTGTGTGGCAGACAGACAGGAAGAGGGGGGATGGAGGAGAAGTGCTCTGCTCGTATCCTGTGCACCGTGCAGCGCTTCATGCTTTAAACAATGCGATAAAATGGTATTAGTCACGTTAAATTGAATTTATTTAAGCGCGCTTTTAGGCGCATTCACACAGCCAGGACCAGGACTCGACATAAGCTCACGCTGCCTCATGCCACATGCCACCATGCCACTTGCCACCAGGCAGTCGCTTTATGGCGCACAGTGTGTGTTTGTGTGAGTTAAGCCTCATTGTCAGCATATCCTTTGAGTGTTTTATGTTGGCGGCAGAGCACAACATGAGGCACAGGAGCCAGGAAACAGGAGCCAGGAGCCAGGAGCCAGCAACCAGAGCCTGACTGACGATTACCTGCCGCGAACTGCGGCATCTTCAATTGCTTTGGCTACCTGGTCTATTAAATACGAGAATTATGCAAATTATGCGGGCGTTATTAGATTTATTTGTGGCATTATTTGCCCGTCAACTATGTGTGTGTAAAGGGAGTGTGTGTGTGGGCGTGGCACCTCAAATTGCTCCGGTTTTAAGTAAGCAACTCACAAAGGCAACTCACGCGCCAGGCAAACTCATGATTTACACGACTTACCTCAGCGCGACACTCTTATGAGACAGTGAATTATGGCTACAGTGACATTTGCCACAAAACTCAAAGTCACAGCGAGCAAAGCAAGGCGACTGATAACAACTGAATGAAAGAGCGAAAGACACAACGGGAGTGAGTAAGATAGATAGATAGATAGATGGAGTGTAAGTGGGAGAGACAGTAAGAGAATGTTGAAGACAGTTTGAGGTAATTGAAATCCATTTGTCTTACTTTGAGCTGTACTCTCTCAACTAGCACACACTAAGGTTACTTTCTGCTAAAGAAGCTGTTCTGTCTGTTCCACAAACTATTTTCTGGCTATTTTCGTTCAAAATGCTTTGTTAAATTAAATCATATTTAAATATAATGAAAAGACACAAATATATTTTTATTTAATTTGTTAAGAAAAAAATATTCTTAAAATGTTCTCCCTATTTATTTATTTTTCTTTAATTGTTGTTAATTAATCTCTAAAAAAAACTTTCAAGTTGTTAAAAAAATTGACGAAAGATTTTCCAACTATATTTATTAAAAGGTTCCCATATCAAAATAAAATAAACTTATAATATAATATATAAAAAATATATGAACTTTAAAATATAGTGCACAAAAACTTAAATCTCTCACATTTAACAGAACTTCGATTGGCTATTTTTAGAAGCAATTTGTAGCAAAAGATTTCTTGAAATTTATACAACACAGTTTATTCAAAAAATTTAAATATACTTTCTTCCATTTCCTTAGTTTAATCTCTCGTTAAAAGAGCTTTTCAAACTACACTTTTTTGGCAATTACAATTTATGGCAATTTGCCTTAAAGTAGACTGTGGCTGCTTTTGTTGAACATAAAGACTCATCAGAGTATGTTATGTGGACCTTATGCTAATCCACATAGTACTCGGAAACAGCAATTTCACATGAAAAGAGGAAAAACAGAGATGGGGATTAAGCCATTCGGTTTTTGCAATTGTTTTGTTTTGGCAAGTGTTGGAGCTGAAATTTGTTGGCTGCTGTTGCTGCAGCTGCATAAATATTTAAAATTTAATTGAAATTGCATTTGCCAGCCGTGGGACCAGACTTTGTATGCGAAAAGAGAAACGGGCAGCGACGGGCAGCGAGCAACGTGCAACGAGGTCACGGTAAGATCAAAAGACAAGCGTTTGGCAGTTGTGGAAATCAACGCCTGAAAGCATGCAACACGCACACACACACACACACACGCACACGCACACATACATATGCATTTGGGGAAAATGCACAAAAGCGTGGGCAGCAGCGTTGACAAGCGCCAAAGTTGTCCCCCAGCGCCAGCGCCAGAGTCAGAGACAGAGTTGAGAGTAGTGCAAAAGAGAGTGTGTGGAATTGGAGGCGGAGGTGGTGGAGATGGAGGAGATGGAGGACATGTGGTAGTCTCTCTATCTGCGTGCTTGTTTACTGTTGTCCGGGCTTTGGCAAGCGATTGTGTTACACACTCACACACACTCACACACATACACTGTAAGGCTGGACACGCCCACATGCACTTGCTTTTTGCATAAGCAACGCACGCCAGCACTTTGGGCATACAGTGCGTATGCGTTATATGGCTTGTTATTTATCTTTAGCTCATTGCTCTCGGGGCACTATTGCCAGCAATGGCAACTGGCATGCCAATAAACTCCCTCACACACACAGAGAGAGAGACTCACACAGATGTTACGCCCAAAAGGCGTGGCCGGCACTCAAGGGCGTTTAATTGAATGTACGTGCGCCGGGAACGTAGCCGTAGACACATTAACAGTGCATCGCCGTCTGCATCCCTGTGACACCTTGACATCGTTTGCAGTGCAACATTGAAGCTGCCACAGTTGCAGTTGCACTTACAGTTGCAGTTGCAGTTGCCACTGCAGTCTCAGTTGCCGCTTGCACCTTATAGACGCATAAATCAATGCAAATTACGCAGCTCGAACTCTGACATCGCTTAAAACTTAACACATGACCCAACTGAGTATGTAAGGTTGTGACTGTTTGAGTTTGTATGTGTGTGTGTGTGCGTGTGTGTGTCTGCTTGGCTATGACAATAGTCGTATTTCAACCCCACTGTACCTCGCAATTTTTTGCAATTTTTCATGCACGCATTTTAATCACTCACTCAAAGAATGCTTACAATGATAATCTTTGGTCGTTTTGCTTTCCACATTCAGCTGCCAGGTTGCCATTTTTTATACTCACACACACACACACACACGAAGCTATGCAAATGCAGCAGATTGCATATGTATATATGTATGCATATACATTCCCCTCTCTCTCTCTCTCTCTGTCGCTTCATCTGTCTTTCTCTATCTCACTCTCGCTTTACGATATATATGCAATTCCCATGCATGTTCAACATGATTAATTTCTGTAATAACTCGATTGGAATCACGCGCCAGCAGCAACTTTTCCATCACGCATTACATGCACAGTGGCAATATCAAACGAGGGTTGCCACTAAAACAAGTCAAACTCAATAATTAAAAAAACATATATATTAAATTAAAGTTCGACAATCCATTCACTTCCCTATATATCAACCACAACAACATCAACAGCGCTTCTTTTGTGCGACTTCACGGCGCCGAATAGGCAGAAAAATAGTTGAGAGTCGTCGCTGCTCTCGGAGCCACTGCGTGCCCACCGCTGCTATAAAGACTTTTTTATTAATTATTATTTATTTTGTAATCAGTATTTTTAGCGCAAACTAATTTCATTAATTTTCATTTAAATATTCACTGTATTAAAAATTAAAGAATTGTAGACCGAGAATGCTATGTTCTTGATATAAATAATAGGAAAAGCTCTAAAAAAATTGCACAGTAATATTTATATGCTATTGTCACTAGCGTTCACAGTGATTAAGGAATAAAGAGATTATGGTATTAAATAATAAACTTTGGAAACTCGACACAACAATATAAGCTGATTACTATACATACTCCAGTTTCTCTACTAATGTCAGCAACTCCAAGGGCAGCCCTCGCTTTGCATTTGTGTGTGTCTGTGTCTGTGCATCAGTCAGTGTATTTGTAGCTGTATCTGCTGACTGTCCCTGGTGCTGGGGCACGTTCCTTTTCCTGTGCTGCCGCGTACGTGAGTGTGGATTGTACATGCGTGTGTGTGTGTGTATGTGTGTGTGCGTCTGTGTATGTGTTGGCATCGCCTCTGCGGCGGCATTTAGCATTTGACTGCAGTCAACCAGGCGAACGACACAAATGCTCCGACGGGCACAGACGCAAAGCCCGTGTGCTAGTTAAATAATTTTGCATGCAACTGGAAAGTGCTGGTCCCCTGCCACATGCCACCAACTCCCAACTCCCCCAGTCCTTCAGTCTGTCGTCTGCAGTTTGCCTCATCCAACATTCTACTCCGCTTTTCATACAGTTCAATAAGTTTTAATGCACTTAATTAATTCCCGCTGCGCCTGTGAAAGGGAGGCAAAGACATTTGCCATTTCAAATTCGATTTTGAAAATATGTTTGTTTTAGCTTTTTACTTTTTCCAATTTATTTTAAATTGTCAATAACATTAGCAGGGCTTGAGACCTTCGACCGACTAGTTTATCTTCTCTCTCTCTGTGAGTCTGTGTGTGTTTGTGTGTTTACCTAATTTAAGTTATTCTAATTCAATTAGTTCATCTACTAATTAATCGAGCTCGCTGTGGTCCCTTTCACAGCAGCTGCGCCCAATCACTAGTCAGTTGGAAAATGCAATTTCCTTGGGTAAATATCAAAACTTGTTAGTTGCAGTTGCTGACACAACGTCTGCTTATATTAAAGCAAATATGTTGAGAACTAAAGAACTTGAATGAAAGATGAAATACTATAATTGTACTCACTTACTCGTCTCTAATATATGTACATATAAATACTACTGTTGATTTTAATTTTATGAATAGAATTATTAATTAGCTCTACTTTGTAATCCTAAGCGAACATCATCAGACCTGCTAGAAGCGGGAAATCCCCTTAGAATAACTGACCTATTCATTATAAATACAACCAGTAAGAAAGCTCTACAGTGCATGACTACAAAATACCCTATACCTAGGTCTTGAGGTACGCTTATTTATATATTTATAATTATTTATATTTGAAGTTAATATTGTTTATTCAGTGAGTATATAAGTAATATAAGTAATATATGTTGTGGATGAAATTAAGTTTACGTGCCGACGCGTTCGGCTTATTCTTCGCAAGTGATGACAGATCAGTAACTATCGGTTACATGCGATAGTGCTGTGGTTGCCAGATGTGAAGTATGTAGCGTGTTGCCAGATGTACATACATATACAACACTTCCCCTCAGATGGCACTACGCTAATTAACATTTTGCATGCCCAATGCTGCCACGCAGGACTCGTGCTTCGATGTCGCCAATCCTTTGGTCAATACGTCTGCTGGCATCTCTGTGGTTGGGACATAGTCGATGCGGATGTCTCCTTTCTCTACAAGCTCTCGTATAAAATGGTGACGGATGTCCACATGCTTGGTGCGTTTATGAAATACAGGGTTCCTTGTGAGTTGTCCAGCACCTTGGTTGTCATTGTAGATCGTGGTCGTTTGAAGTTTGCCCGTCAACTCGCCTAGGAAACTTCTCAGGTGAACGGCTTCTTTCGAGGAATCGGATAGCGCCATGTACTCAGCCTCTGTGCTGGAAAGAGCGACGGTCCTCTGCTTGCGGCACTCCCATGATATCGCTGCATTTGCCATCTTGAACGCAAAACCTGTAAAAGATCTACGATCATCAATATTAGCAGCCCAGTCAGCGTCTGCATAGCCCACTAAGTCTTCGCCGCTTCGTGTGAAAACTAAACCATAGTTTAGAGTTCCTTTAAGGTAACGTAATACCCTTTTTGCCGCAATCCAGTGTTGTTGCCCGTAATTTGCGTTGTATTGGCTGAGCAGACTTACTGCATGTGCAATATCGGGACGAGTTGATACTGCTAGCCACATCAATGCACCGACCAAGCTCTGATATGGGAGCTTCGATGCCTCTTCTTTTTCAGCTTCATTCTTTGGACACATGTCGGTTGATAATTTCTCGCTCGTGTTGATTGGTGTGCTTGTTGTCTTACAATCCTGCATGTTGAATTGTTTCAACAAATCCTTAATGTATTTCGGTTGACACATTGAGAACGTCTTCTTCTGCTTGTCTTGATTGAATTCGATGCCCAGGCAGTAGGACAACTTTCCTAAATCCTTCATCTCAAAATTGTTGGACAGCTCGGACTTCAGGCTCTTTAGCATTTGGGCATCATTGGTCGCCACAATGAGGTCGTCTACGTACAGTGATACTATGATGATCCCGGTACCTTTCTTCTTCAAATACACGCATGGGTCAGCTGCCGTTGGATTCAGTCCCATTTCCTTGAGTTTGTTGTCAAGCTTCTTGTACCATTGGCGTCCACTTTGCTTTAAACCATACAGCGCCTTCTTCAATTTGCAGACTTTGTTTTGACCATACTTCTGCTTCTCTTTGCCTGTTAATATGTCATCAAACTCCGGAGGGACGTTTATGTAGATGTCTTCTTCTATCTCTCCATTGAGATACGCGCTGTTGAAGTCGAATTGATGCACATCTAGAGAAAACTCAACAGCAATAGCGATTAGTGCTCGTATGGATGCTATTCGTGCCACTGGGGAAAAAGTTTCAGTGTAGTCAATACCCTCTCGTTGTGTGAAGCCTTTGGCCACCAAACGTGCTTTGCGACAATCGATTTCTCCGTTCGCTTTGTACTTTGTGCGAAGTACCCATCTGGTATCGATCACTCGTTGATTTTCCTGTCGCTTAACGATTTCCCAGACCTTGTTCTTTTGCAATGCTTTGTATTCATTCATGAACGCTTCCTTCCATTCGAGCGCATGTGGACCCTTTAGTGCAGCGCTGGCTGTAACTTCGTTGCTGCTGATTAATGAGGTAGCCTCAAAAAATTCTTCGCCTTCAGATTCTGATCCGGAATCGTGTGTCTCAGCTATGACTTCATTGTATATCAATTTTGGTCTTCCAGGTTTGCCAGTGTGCAGCTTTCTCGGTCTTCCTGGCCCACGTTTGCTGATGACTTGCTGCTTAGTTTCTTCGAGCAATTCTTCATTGTCTTCGTCTGGATATTCTTCCTCTTGTTCCGATGGAATACACTCAGTTTCCATGTTCTCCTCTTGCTCGAGGAACTCTTCAAATCTGCAGTTCTTGTCAAACTGATTAGTGAACACGACATCACGGCTCTTCGATACAGTTCTGGTTTCAGGATCAAACAGTCTGTATGCCTTGGCGTTGCTGCAGTACCCAATGAATATGTAGTTCTTAGATCTGGGGCTGAACTTACTCTTGGATCGTTTGTCGAGCGAATACACAATTTGCCCGAAAGTACGAAGATGCTTTACGATTGGAATACGTTTATTCCATAACTTGAACGGTGTCTCGCCACACAGGCTTCTAGATGGACATCTGTTCCTGATGTAGTTGGCAGTGTTCACTGCCTCAGCCCAGTAACTCGATGGTAATGATGATTGAATCATCATGCAACGAGCCATCTCCACAAGCGTTCTATTTTTACGCTCAGCAGTGCCATTTTGCTGTGGTGTGTACTCCACTGAATACTCGTGCTTGATTCCTGCGTTCACCAAGTACTTGTTGAATTCGTTACTTGTGTATTCCGTTCCATTGTCTGATCTGAGAGTTTTTAACTTCTTGCCGGTCTTGCGTTCAACATAGCTTTTGAACTCCTTAAACTTCTCGAAGACTTCAGACTTATTCTTGAGCGTGTACAGCTCGCACCATTTGGAGTAATCGTCTATGAACGTCAGGAAGTAACGACTGCCTCCATTGCTTTTGACCCGCATTGGTCCGCAAACGTCGCTGTGCACTAACTGTAATACCTCCGTTGACCTGGAACTCGATGTTGGGAACGGCTTCTGTGATTGCTTCCCCTTGATGCACACTTCGCAGATTGCAAGATCTTCCTTCAAATTTGCCTGTACGCCTTGAATTCTGCCCTTTCGTATGACTTCTTTCAGATCTTTCTCGTTGAGGTGTCCAAAACGCTCATGCCATTCCTTTATGTTGGTTTGCTTACCAATGGCTACGTGACCAAATTCGCCAGATTCCTCGACATGGTACAAATCCTGCTTTCGTTTAGCAGTAAACACTATTTGCCCATTTGAACCTCTAAGGATTTCTGCTCTATCCTTCTTAAACAATATGTTGAATCCGTGGTCACATATCTTTGACACCGATAGAAGATTCTCTCGTAGCTCTGGCACGTAGAGTGTGTTCATGAGATTGGCCGCATATTTGTTGGATGGTTTGAATGGCACCAAACCACATCCTTCTATATCTGTCGATTCTCCGTTTGCCAATTTCAGTTGGGGACACTTCGCCGCCACCACATTCTCAAATCTTTCCTTCTGTGAGCACATGTGAGATGTGGCTCCAGAGTCTAGGCACCAGCCTTTGTACTCATTACTGAAAGAATTTGCTGATTCCGCGTACATGCTTTCATTTGGATTGTTGTTCTCCTTGTCACTGTTCTGCCTTTTTGATCTACAATCCGCTGCTTTGTGACCAAGTTTCCCGCAATTGTAGCACTTAAATTTAAAGTTCTTGTTTGGTTTAAATTTATTTGCGTCTTTCTTGTGTGCTAGCAAAGCTCCTGGGGCAGGCTCACTTTTGTTTCTGTTGCGTGCCTCATACTCATCCAATAATTTGATTTTCAGTGTTTCTGGATCAATCAAATTATCCTGTGTTTCAATCGCGATGCGAAAAGGTTCATATTCCTCAGGGATGCTATACAACAGCAGAATCGTTAATAGCTCCTCTATTCTGACCAGATCAACTTCATTTATTTTGTCCACGATATCGAAAAACTTGTCAACATGACTTCTCATGCTTCCACCAGGTTCTAATTTCAACAGAATTAAAGACTTCAACAGAGCTGCTTTACGAGCTGGGCCTGTGGACTGGTAAATACTCTGCAACTTTTCCCAAATATCTTTCGACGTCACGCAATTTTTTATTTGCTTCAATTCTGATGGTGACATTGCTAAAATCAAATCAGCTTTTGCTTTTGCGTCTTCGTTCACCCATTTTGCGGCATTTTCCTCTGTCTTCATGCATGTGCCGCACACATACTTCCAAGTATTGTTTTTTATCAAGAGCGCTTGCACTTGGATTTTCCATGTATCATAATTGTCTTTGCCCAATGGGTCTATGCGCACACTTGCAACACTCATTGTGATCAATTAATTTTTGCGCGTTTTTTCTTGCTACACAAGCAACAACAACGAAGAGCTACACAAGCAACAACGCTGCGTACAAAACTGCGCTGTCTCGAAGGCGCCTCCTTGGCCTTGAGACTTTTCTGTGTAAAACGCAATTTCACCACAACTCGAAATTTGGCATCATAGGCTCAATGCACAAATTCTTCAAACTCACAACTCACTCTAATTACTTGCGCAGTGGAAGAGTGGTGGGCCCATAACCTGAAGTTAATATTGTTTATTCAGTGAGTATATAAGTAATATAAGTAATATATGTTGTGGATGAAATTAAGTTTACGTGCCGACGCGTTCGGCTTATTCTTCGCAAGTGATGACAGATCAGTAACTATCGGTTACATGCGATAGTGCTGTGGTTGCCAGATGTGAAGTATGTAGCGTGTTGCCAGATGTACATACATATACAACAATATTTATAATTATATTTGTAAAACATCTTAAGAGTAGGATTATATAAATTTGCTACTATTATTGTTTTTTTTTTTAGACATTAGCGTGACGTTCATAAAATGTCGGAGACGCCTCTCAATGCCTGTTACATATATTCGCAGAATACCATTATACCCTTTTTTGACAACTTTTAATAGACATAGTTGTTCTCTGCCCAATCTAAAGTGTTAACAAGGGTTAAAGAAGTTCAACGAAAAATTGTATTCAAGTGAGGTAATTAATCATGTAATATAATTATTTTACTGATTGTATTGTACAACATGACGGGCTCAGCTGTCTTAGAGATAAGCAGTCTTTCTATCTGATACATACATACATAAATACATATAAATATATTCGGAATAAAAAACAATAATATTTTCTTTTTATGAACTATCGATGTTTTAATTCAAATTAAAAAATTGTAAAATGCTTTTAATATTGTCCAATATTTATTGATTACAACAAGGTATCTTCTTGTTGTGCATTCGTGTGCATAAAGCATTCAGAAATAATGAGGTTCATGCTCTTATAAATACGATCACACAGAATATTATTCAACAGATTAACAAGTTTAACATTTATCGGACTTAAAAGTTGATACAAATTTTCAATGATATTCAATGTTGATATATTTTGTACAATAAATATATTTTGGATGCTGTTAATTTTGTCGTTCTGTCTCTATATTTCAACTTGTCTCGCTCTCTTTGTGTCCTTTTCTCTTGCTCTCCCATTCCATCAGTAAGACTTAACTATCTGTTAGCAGACCGCATGTCTCTTAAATTTTTATGGAATATCCCAAGAATGTGAATTAGTCAGTATACACATTAGAAACTTATAGACAAGAAAATTCCAAAAAGTTAAAAGTACTTTTATTATACCCGGTGTGGATACATTACTTTTGTTACACACAGGGTATCTTACTGTCGAGGCTGATATTCTTTTTTTAACAAAAGCTGCAACAACACGTCGATGCTGCCGTTAGATAGTCGAGATCAAGCTGAAGCTACTTTTTAACTATAATAAAAATACTTTTCAGCTTATGGTAGCAGCTATTAAAAGAAATGTTTTTTACTCTGTCTTGATTTTACGATCAATTTTAATATCCGCTTGAAGAGAAGACTTGCCATAATTAAGGTCGATTTCATAGTTAATGTGACTTATAATAACAACAATGGGCGAAGTCCACCTTAGACACTTGCTTTCATTGTCACAACTGCCGTCCAAGGCCAATGACATGAGCATCTTTGCTTACAAATCGTTCTACTCTACATAAAGACAGATCCCATAAAGTATATGTATTCTTGATGAACATCAACAGCCGAGTCGATATACTCTTGTCCGTCTGTCCGTATAAGGAAAGGATCTCAGGGATGGTAATATCTTGCTCCACCAAATTTGGAATGTAGTCTCCTAACAATGACAAGCAAGACCTATGTGGGGGAGCGTATTTCGAAAAAAAGCTGACCTCACCTTCAAGTTTGGGTGTTAAGTTTTTTATACAGACAGGTGTGGAATTTTACTGTATGCTGTATAACTGTCTGTGAATGGACAACTGAGCAGGTTGAGTACAAATTACGAACTGAATTTATTTCTTAAAATCTTAGCCTTAGGTAACTAACATGAAAATCTTAATGTCTAACTCCTTCCAGTCATTGGAAGGACCCCCAGATAGCTGGGTTCGCGTGTGGTGTACACACATGCCTATCTTTCCTTTCCAGCCGTTCTCATGCGTCTAAATATAGTTTTATGATAATGCACTACAAGTGCATTTTGTGTTACATTTCGTGTGTGATTTTTACATTTGTTTGCTAAGATAAATTTTCAGTGTCCCGTCACTCGATCGGTGTTTTGGGGACACATTGTTTTTTAAATGCCTTCGTGTTCATGCTTGAACAGTCTGTTACTAACACAATGCTTAAATAAACACAAATAATAAACTACGAGTATATTATAAATTTTTATTAAATAAAATACATTAAACCATTAACAACAGCAATAAGTTCTCTGTACATTATTAGTTATTTTTAAGTGTATTCGAGTACAAAGCCTGATCACTATTTTGGACTGTGAGTGAGATATATTAAACCGTTAACATCTTAGCCTGGTTTTGAAGATTTCCTGTAAATATTCAAAGATTTGGTTTAGACATTAATGAGTTTATAGCTAAACAGATATTGGAAAGATATTTTGTGAATTGATTGTTTGATGATTAACATGGATTGTATTGTAAGTTGAAAATTTACCTACGCTGTACTTCTTTTTAAATATGCTCTGGGTATATTGGGTCCAATAGAAATAGTTCCGGCAGCCCTACAGCTCATCAATAAAAGCAAACATACAAAAAGTCGCAGATATATATTCATCGTTGAACGGTTGTTTTGTGACTGACGATCGATGCGAAAAAATATTGTATATATATTCAAGTCATATTATTATTATTATTTTTATTTTACCCAGTAGAATGTGCGAATTTCTTTTGAATATATAAATCTGGTCAAACCAGTTTAGTACCCAGTAATCAAATTACTTGTATTATTATTGCGTACGAAATTGGCCGAGAAATTTTGCATTAATCTGATACGCGTCAGAACCTTAAAAAATGTCGTTTGGTCTTCGTGAATCATAAGTTTTTAGATGAATATGATTATACATATTGAGGAAACACTCCAAAAATGAGAATAGGTCAGTATTCAGATAAGAAACACAAAGTATAAAATACTTTTGATTTAAATCTAACACACACAAAAACAAAGAAATTAAACTACGGCTATATTATTTATTTATGTTTCATAAATATTTTTATTAATAATAAATATAAAAAAATATTTTTTATTTATTTATTTACCCCCATATTTCATATGTATTATTATTTATAATTATCATTATTTATATATATATGTATTTATTTCTCGAGTACAAAAACTGGTCGTTTTTCTAGGGTTAATAATTTAATGACTTCGGGTCTGAGCTATATTAGCATCTTAGCTTAGTTTTGCCTGCAAGTATTGAATGAAAATATATCAAAAGACTATAAGAATTAAAGACACTTATCAGTGTCTAATGTGAATTGATTGCTTGATGATTGATATAGATTGTGTTGAAAGTTTATATTTTACC